>JAOPTO010002139.1:0-18287 GCA_033822845.1 Tetrapedia diversipes | reverse complement strand
AAAGTTGCCGGGACGTCGCAATGAATTTTCCGAATGTGGGACGATATCTCCTTTCTAATTATCTATTCGGAATTACCATGCATCTCGCTCTCTAATTTCTTCCAAATATAAATTATGCAGATAATGATTTACACACAGACAGGGCATGTACATAATCTCAAGATTTATACGAATCCTATGTGCTATTTCAAAGTCGTTCGTGATATATATCTACTCCATATACCTGTCTCCATTTTATCCGTGCACATTAAACCATTTCACCTCGTGTCGCACGCCTAACCAAGCGTTATCCCACAAAATCTACACCGAGAACAAGATTTCGGACACCAACCCCGAACCTCCTCCGCCTTCTTCGTCGACCGACCTCGGGTAATCTCCGATCTATCACCGAAATCGGCGGCACCTCCCGTAACAAGGCTCGACCTTTGCCGAGGCCTGTTTCGATCGCTCCACGGTAATTGCTCGTGGCAAATGCCCGTCTAAACAACGCTTCCCCCTGGTCAAAGAAGAGAAAAAGAGCAAGAATCCCGGGGTTGCGGACTTAATTGAGCAACGTCACGCGACACGCGAGCCCTGGGTGCTATGGTGGTTCCAGAGGAGGGGAGGAAAAAACCGGGCTTCATCGGTTTCCGATAATTCGGAACGGAACGGAGTATCCGGTATCGAATCAGCCGCCACGAGATCTCTGCGAGTCCTCTCTCTCCCTCTCTCTTTCTCTCTCTCGTTAGCCGCTGCAGCCAGAGAGATAGTTAGTCGTGTCCCCTGACTGGACACGTCCTCCCCTGCCTCCTCCCTCTCAGGATTGCACACGGGTGTGTACACACACAGAGGGAGAGGAGGAGCGGTCTCGCGTGGCTACTATGTGGGTTGACCACGTATTACACGCTGGCCAGGGACACGAGCGCGAGCCGTGTACAGTTCCAGCGTGTACCTACGGCCGGGAGACCACACATGACGCCTCTTAATTAACAAAGGTACCTGCAGCACGGCCGTTCTTGCTGGCTGCGCGAGCGACCGGAACGCGCGCGACGGGGGGACGAACGAAGATGCAGATCAGAGGACGTGCTCGACCGGAGATGGGCAAGATTGAGGGAAGGGCGTTCGATGGGCAGGCATTTGGAAGGGAGGAGATAAGGGATTGGGAGATTCGGAGATACGTATTTTTGTTTCGAGCGAGATACGAGAAACGGTTTCGGACCAGGCGTTGTTGGCTCTAGGAGGGGTGGGGTCTCTGGGTTATTTATGGCGGAGAAAGTGGCGAACAATGAGGACTTGAATGGCGACGACTCTATTTCGAGGCCGGTCAATGTGTCCCGCCCTTGGAAACTTGGTTCCATTCATTCGAGTATCGGATGACGAGATTAACGGGAAAGAACAAGATGTACGTGTTATGTGTGATTGTGCTTCTTAAACGATTTGAAATAAATTACTCTTTTCCCATCTCCTGTTCGTGCGAGGCAGAGAAAACAAATAGAACAGAGGAAAATGGAATAGGTGAGAACGGAAAGGATTCGAGAAGCCGAAAGCAAACACGAGGAACGATGTTGAACCGACGAGCGAAGAGAGGAGAGAGACGAACGAAGGAAGAGACAAGAGCTTCCTTGTTTTCTCGCGTCACGTGCCTTGTTATTTTAGCAGGCCGAACGCCGTGCCGGCCAAAGAGTAACGCTTCGTGCTCCGGGCTTCATTGACCCCGCCGCTTGACTCTTCCACCTCTTCTGTGGATACGCATACGACGCGGATTTCTTGCGAGCCGCGCACCTAACGAGCCTCGAAATCAAGGTGCGAAGCCCTGGCGACCCTCGCCGTCGCTTTGACGCCACATCGCTGGTTGAAGGGTGTTAATTTGTTGGGAAAAATAGCGGAGCGAGAGAGAGAACTGAGTCTGTAGAAACACCGATTTGCTGGAGCAACACGTTTCTTCGCGCGATCAATTTTACCTCGCTTACAGACAACGTAAAATTTCACAACCTACCCTTCAGCTGTATCGTTGATTCCTCTAAGGATCGACGAGGTAAAGAAGAAACATCACATCTTGGGCGTGGCGAGAGGTCCATGGGTGTTGATGAAGAATTAACGTTTTCCCATGAATCGGATCCGTACGGTGAAGAGGACTACTTCCGGTGTCGAGGGTGTCCCGAAATACACAATAAGACGGCGCCAGGCAGCCTCGGGTCTCCATTGTGTTCCCTGCCATTCATGGATCACGACCTTCGGGCCCAAATAATACCAGTCAAGTCCCTGTGGATCGGGTTCCCTGCTCCCAGGGAACTTTGTTGTGCCGTCATTCCGGTTAACGAGAGACACGTCCACGAGCAGTGGTTCCTGGTCATTTTTTATCGATCTGTATCGTAGTGGACAGGCCGGAGCGTAGATCGGTACCGAAGCGAGCAAGATAGAGAAAGAATCGATGGAGTATCTCTCTTTCTCTTTCTCTCCTTCTCTTCGATCGTTGGAGAGCGATCGATGCCGAGATGAAATCAGGTTGAACCTCCCCCGATTCGTTCCGTTTGGACAGCCGCGCATTATCTTGGAACGGTGCGCGACAACAGCCCCGCATTGTATTCGGAATCGTGGTCAGGGGTCAGAGTTAAAGGGCGGTCAGTGTACCCAGAGGATACAGACTTCTCAGGTGGCTGGACGCCGTTTCGATGCGACGACAGTTCGCGTTTCGATTGTTGCAAAACGGATTTCCAATGGGGATCGAAAGAGGCAGTTTATATTCAAGGAATATTCTAAATTAAATTTCGCGCTGACACGACTGGAGGGTGTTCAGTGTTTTGTCACAGTTTCGTAGCCCAGTAGTGTCATTGCAACGTTACTGTTGAGCAGGAGGTTATGTAGACTGAAAACTTTTTATTAATTATAAATTCTGCATTGAAAAAAAAAACTCATCAAAAACCGACCCTGTTAACAAACTTAACGAGCTCCTTTCCTCAATACGAATTATAATATTAAGCAATTTATATAATCGAACGCTTAACTCGATTCGTTATCGGGTTTCATCCTATCGATTGTTTCGAGCGCAACGTGAAATTTTTGAACGAATTGCAGTACATGGAGGTGCACGAGAGAGAAAGAGAGAGAGAGAGCGAATTAAACGAATGAAACGGCTCGAAAAACGTGAGCGCGAACGTTAAAGGGTGAATATTAAAAGCGGGTGCCGGAAGAGGCACAGAGTGGAGGGTGATGATGCGTATTACACGAGTCGATTGCGGGCCAGCATCGAGGCCCACGTTAAAGGCGTGTAATTAACCGAGTAACTGAATCAGATACGACTGCTTGGTTGCGTGCTCGTGCCTCCCGTCGTGCCTTCTTTTTCTCCGGCTATATCGATAACGACCGGGTCTCGAATCGGGCGTCACGTCGATTCATCCATTGTGCGATCCATTGAACTGGAACAAAATTTCACCGTCCCGCGCTTTTTGCGGATTCATCGTTCCATTTGCGGGACACAATGGGGCCCGTGTACCGATTTGCATTGAAATTGCGGGCCTCGAAGATTCGAATCGCTGACGAGGCGTGATCGAGCGCGGGAAAACTCGCGCGTGGTCGCGCGGTGACTCTCCAGCGATTACTATTGCCGCCTCCTCGCCGATTTCTTGTTTCAAAGATTCGCGTCATGCTGTTTAATTTAATTTTGTTTCAATGAATCGTAACGCGTTAAATCTTAATAAGATAAGGAGCACGGAGAAATTTTGCGGATACGTCGTTACCGAACCAATACGATCGGTGTTTTCGAATATTCGAACAAAATGGAATGAGGGTTTACAGTAAAAGATGCCTTTAAGGAACCATAAACATTGGAATATACGCGATTTTAAAACGGTTACGAGCAGAAATGTCGTTAAGTTACACAGTTATGTCACCGAGCCGACATGCGGCCGGTGCTTTCAGACGATTTAACATGAAATCGGAATTACAATCCCGTTTAACCGCACGATACTTAAGAAAAGACGGACGAAACTAATGATACGATGCAATTAAGAAACGCTAAACCAGAATGTACACCGGCTCTCGAACGTAACATCGTGAAATTTCGCAACGCCATCCGCTGGACATACACGACCGGTCCTTCTTTACCGATCACCAAACAACACTGCGAAAGCTCGCGGGGACAGGGGCGCGCGTGCAAAAATATCGTCGTGTTGTAATTCGATCGGTCGATATTTCACGATCTCTCTGTCCGTGGTCTGCGTTTTACCCGGCCACACTCTTTCCCGTCGTTCTCCGCGATTTCAACAATAATCGCGCGCTTGCACAACTGCCGGGGCCTCCTCTCGGCGCGCACCACTCTCTCGTTTGATTTACGATAATTAAAGCTGACCCGACCTTTCGTCGCGGCAGGCAAAAGAATGGCAGAAACGGCGAGCGAGGGAGAGAGATAGATGGATAGAGAAAGAGAGAGGAGGAGAGAGAGACAGGCCGATACTCTGTGGTCGAGCAGTGTGCCGATGAGAGACTACGAGAGATTAAAGAGTTTTTCTCCCTTCTCTCTCCCACCATCGTCCACTCTCTGCACATTTTTTCCTTTCTTTTTCTACATTCAACTCCACCACCTCTTCCCCTTTCTCTGCTCCTCTTCTCCGCCGTGGCTGTCGGTCCCGGGAACAGGCCCCGTTCCGACGTGGAACCAACCGGGTAATTGCTCGCTCGACCGAGCCCGCCAACCAGCGTTCGCGCTGGCTTTTGCATTTTTGCCCGCGGCAATTTCGCGAGATCCACTCGACCTCCCACTATACTCGAGCAGGTCGCAGCTCCTCCGTGGCTCCGGCTACGTGATCGAAGGTCGTATCGCGGACCCTGATCGCGATTTACTTATGATACTTATCGCTCGGAACAGGCCCCGCGCGCGGATGAGTAATAGGTTCTCACGGAGGGCCCTGTTGAAAATACAGACAGCTCGTTGTGTGTACGTGTACCGTTAGTTCAGTAATTTTAGGTCTGCGTTACTGGGCTTGTATTGTTAAAAGCGATACAATTTTTTTAATGAAAGGAAATGAGAGGATTCTCGTCGAATTTAAACTGTTTAGGCTGCCTAGACAGATATACAATAGTACTCATTTTAATGTCCCTTGCTATCTCCACTTGTTACATTAGAACAATGACTGTTTTATTCAGCACAGTTGTTATTTAAGACGAAAGGGTTAAATTTAAGGAAGTCACCTTCTGATATCAAGCGTTCGGATTCAATTCCGACTGTGGACGCTAAAGTGAACACTGCTGTAATACGTAATTCGTGAAGGGGAAATGAAACTGGGTAACGCCTCCTTCTATGGATATACTTATACGTGTTAGTCGCTCGTAACTGAACTCGCGAACCCGGCGAGGAATCCGAAATCAGGAACGTGACGCGACCTTTACGAGAGCAGATCGACGCGCGGGGGAATTTATTAGCCGTAAATTTCGAGATCGCCGACGCGCGATCCGCGGGCACCTTCCGCTTTCTCGCGAAGCGGAATAAACATTTTTCCAACGTCGACCGGGCGTTTCGTATTTTCTCCGCTCGTAATTCTTCCCTCGCTACCGGATACGAGCGAAAGCTGGCTGGCTTCGAGAGGACCGAGAAGAGAGACGTCACCGTTCGCTGTGCGAGTAGCTTCAGGGAGCTGCCTTCTCAAAATTGGCGCTCGTAATTTTGATGGATGTTATCCGAGGCTCGAACGACCACCGCCGTAAACTTGTTATGGGAATAACGCAGTGGGAACGGTCGATTTTTCCACGCTATCGAGTGTATCAAAGGAAATTCCGTAGAAAACAGTTACCTTTCGACTGGGACTGTGCGATGGGTAAAAGATCCAGGGAATTACTTTAAATTCTAACACGGTGACTAGTCACTGATGATTGATTTTTATTTCTCCGACAGATTGACGTATTATGTTAACTAATTTCGAAAATTACACAGAACCTTAATACGATGTTAATAGAACTCATTCACTTCTAACAGAGTAACTCCACCACCCATGATCGTTCTTAATTTCTCCAGCAAATTTCCGACATCTATCATGTGTTAAGTCGCCTTACGATCTAACGAGACTTTCAATGCGGTATTAACAAAACTCATTCATTCAGATTCTAATAGGGTAACTTGTCTTCCACGCTCGTTTCTCACTTCCCTAGCGATCTCTTCTAACATTTATCACGTTAACTCGTCTGGCGAGCAAAACACAGGCCTCATTCACTCAATTTTGCCGCGTTAGTTGGTCATTCAAACAATGCAACCGTATGAATCACCCTGAAACATGAAAGTGTGTCCCATCCACTTAAGAACCATAAGAACGTTTAAACTCTCAAGGTTTTCCGGAAGGCTGAAAGATAGAGGACACGTCGTTGAGTGGAGGCGACGACGCCAGCCAGGACCAAAACGTGAGAAACTCCGCGGCGGCGTCGACCTCCGCTGTTAATTATTAACGCGGCTAATATTTTCCTCGGCGCGCCGGGACGGCGGCCAGTCAGGCCTGCGGAATTATGACACGATATCACGTCGCGATAAATCGTCGGCGTAATTATTCACACGCGCGTTTCTGCACGCGTGAGAGAGGCTCTCCCGCTCTCTCCCTCTCCTTCTCTGTTTTTCACCCCACTCTCAGTTTCGCCAGGTACACAGAGAGCTCTCACCTGGTGCGATGGTACAGAGAAGAAAAACGAATTTCTAAGGCGCCGCTTGCTCTTTCTCTCTCTTTGTCTCTTTCCCTCTCCCTCTGTCTCTCTTCCTCTTTCCCTCTTTCTGTGGCAACGTCGACGATACCCAGGGTTCGCAAGAAAAGTTGCACGCGTCGCGCACAATCGGAGTCGTTAAATGTCGACGCGTGCAATTTGCATCGCGATGCCTCCTCTCTCGCCTGGAAAAATGAACGACCGTGCCAGCTGTCGGGAAGCGTAATTACTCCGTGCGTTAGAAAAGTTTGTCCCCAGTGTGTTGGTGAAGCGCGTGCGTGTTCGGCGTGCGCGTGTGTGGTTAATACGGCTGGCGGTGACTGTCGACGGGTTTATGCTGGAAGAGTTCGCAGGTATCAGCGAATGAGTCACCGCCGATGAAACGGAAACGGTGAGGCTGCTTTCGAGAAATTCGCTTGGTTAAACGGCGAACGGCGTATCTCAGCTTTTATTAAACGCGCCGTCTATTATTATTCCACTCGATCTCTAGCTTCGAGAGGTGTCGTTAAGCGATAGAGCGTTCTTAGGGTACCGATTCATAAGCAGTTCTAGGAACTGCGGCTAAAATTGAGGTTGAACTTCATTACGAATGCCACGAGTGCGACTCCCGGCTACAAGGTGAAGGGTTAAGCAAAAATGGCGTGTTAAGCCGAGGCCCAACCAGCACGATGAACCAAAGGAAACAACTTCTTCGAAGGAAGATTTAAAGAACGCAATAATTCTTCGGGTAGTCGACGCTCGATTGGCTCTCGCTTCGAGCTACATACGTGTGTGCACACGCTGTTCCCCGCCAACTGTATCTCGTACCGCGCGAACTTTCTATCGTTGTGCGTAACGATTTTTTTCCTCCTCGCCGTGCCATTCATCATCCCTGTGCGCCGCGATGACGAGCACGTTGGACGTCGGGGACGCTAATTAGTCGGCCACGTGGTCTCGCGAGCCCGCGAAGAACCCGGGGAAAGACCAACCACCGCCACCACCCCCCTCCCCCGCGTGTAAGGTCGCTTTAAAACTAGCTCCAGGGGAGCGTAATCCATCATCGAAAACGGCTGGTGTAACGTAACCGGTCGGTTATGCCCACCACTAATCAACGACGCTGACTTGCCGTATAATTAGATCTGCCTGGCCCCCACCGTTCACCCTTTCCCTTCCGCGGGCCACGGCCGTGCTCGTGACTAGCCTGTTGTGCACATAGAACACGACCAGGTTCTCTCCCTGGCCAAGGGAATCGCAAAAAGCATGTCCGTGTTCGCGTTCCCCTCCTCATGGGCTTCGAACGCTGATTGCTGACGTACCCTTCTCGTTGAGGATCGGGAGTATCGCTTGGCTGTAGGGATTGAGTACCGCGTGAGAGAGCGATTGGAGGCAAAGACGATCGATGAATGGTGCTTTTTCAACGATTATTTAAACATTTGTGTTGTTCACTGTGGTTTCTCACGTGGATCGTTGTGATACTTCGATAGTAAACGGATACAATACTGTGAAACGCTTTGCAGTGTCAGGGTGTTCGTGGTTTATTGAGTTACAATTATGAATGCGAGCAATGGAATATATAAATGAATCGATTAGAAGGCGAATAAATATAGATAAATAGATCCAGAATGAACATAAATGGACTCAATGCAAAGATAAAGTAACTCAAGGTGTAAACAAGCCAGTTGAAGCTTTTGAAGTGTAGTTTTAATGGTTAGAAATCGTTTATACCAGCGTATCATCGTCGTTCAGAGAGTGCTCTTGAAGAGTTACAAGAGAGTAATACAATAAACATTAGCTGTACGGGAACTCCTTATCTCTCGGCTAATTACGCCGGCTCAAGCAGCGGAAAATAATAAAATGGCGCCTGTTTCTCGGAACGAGTCCGCGCTCGTTTCCCACCTTATCGAGCCGATCTACGATGCAGGAGCACTCGTTTCGCGTTCCCGTGACCAAAGAAACTCGCGTGAAGTGGCACTCGACCACTTCGTTCGTCACCGTGCGTCAGAGGCGTGTTCTCGGATCGATAGAAAGCAGAACTCTAACTCGAGGATCGTGTTGTCCCTGTCTCGCATGCTTGGATCGCGTTCACCCTCTTGAGATTCGAAAATGGAAACTTTGCTCACCTTCGCCGGATGTGAAGGGGCGTACAAGGCCAGGCAACAGCACGCAGAACAACAGGAACAGGGAACACGATTTCGGCCTCATCGCGTACGTGTCACCGCTTTTCGTCGGTCATTCGTTCATCTTACGTCGAAGAAGAAGAAGTTGGAGGAACTGATGACACTGAACGCTGCACTTTCACTGTGAAATTCTTCGCTGGATGTGGATTACACACCTGTAATGAAAAAAATAAGACTTGTTTTTAATAAGCTTGGAAAATTTTTAATTGTCGAAGAAAGTGTTTTTAGAGTAGCGGACAAAAGATTAAGGCTAAAGGACCAAAGAAAATAAATAAATTACTTAATAAGAAATAACGGTATAAATAAAAATCGTATTTCTTAAGTTGCATTTGTGCAAATTTGCACGAATATTCACGTTGTAATGGATCGAAAATTAGGATGCTAAGCGAACTTACAGCGTCTTACTAAGTTCATATTTAACGAGGAAATAGTATCGTGGTAACGCTACACGACGATGTTAACGCAATTGTTTCTAAGTGACTGAATAAAGCAGCATGCACTCATTATCCGTTTCCGTGGAACGTTTCAGGAGCGTGCACTGGTTGGTTTAGTGTACGAGGGAACGGTTTAATGTTGCATGAACTGGCTGGTGTGTACACCATAGTTCGTCAGTCATGATTAATTAAGGCAAGTGAACTAGCGAGTTATCCAGGTCTACGTGTGTGAATAATCTATGAAAAGCGACTTATACAGTTTTGTTCTCTAATTCACGATAAACTCGATCTGAAACTGAACGGTCGATAGAAACTTCCGTTTACCTCAGACTATCAGATGCCCTGAATACAGGTGCCCCGGTACACCCACACAACGAACTTCATACAGTAATTTTTTCTCAGTATTATTCGAGATAGAATTACGACATTTATCGTGATATTTGATGGAAAAAAAACATTATGACTGTAGTCACGATTGAGACAAAATGACGCATCCTCGAGTACTCTGAATCCCTCTCGACCAAAAATCTTTCAACTCGTCGCTGTTGCGTCCTCGTAAATTCGAGCTCGCATCCTCGAGCATCTTAAAATATACATATCCACCCTCGAGAAACAAGAGAAAGGGAGAGAGAGGAAGAGACAAAGAGGAAAAAAATTAACGGTTTCCAGTCGATTCAAGGGAAGCCTGGTTCGAGCCCCCTTCGAAGGGCGCGTCTCCACCGAAAATACAAGCTCTCGCAGCCGGCTGTGGCGGTCTTTTCTCAAAAAAATGGAAACTTCCCGGTGGCACGCGATGGAGGGCGGAAGCGACATCGACGCGGGACGCGGATTGAACGTTTCTCGTGGGGGTGGGGGGTGGCTGTACTCCGTTGTTTCCACCGGAAAACGTAAAAGACGGTTAGGAGAGGCGAGAGTGCCACTTAGGTGCCGGCTGGCAACCCTTGCCATTTAAATATTCCGCCGGTACCGCGCACTTTCCCGCACGCGAAATTTCCTCGTGGCGCCTTCGTTCGTTCGAACCGAGAGCACGCCTGTAATTCCACCCCTTCTGCTCTATACCTCTCCCTTCCTTCGTTCGTTCGTTCCCTCGAATCCTGGCTTCGTTCTCAGTGGCCAATTCTGCTCGATAACCGAACCGTGGTTAATTATTAACGGCGATCCGTCTAATGGAAATGTATCGACGGAGCCGAAAAATTCGGTTAGTTTCGGGGTAATTGAAACGTGGAATGGGGGATATAGTTGCGTTAAATCTTTAAGGCACAGGATTTCAGGGAATAAATAGACCCGTGTTGCATAGAAATTTTGTTGCGAAATTGGTATATTTTTTTCAACAAAGTATTGACATATTGAGACTTGCCAACACAAGCGAACATATTTATAATATTTTTTTTATGATATTACCAACTGCTTTACGTAAGTAAGGCTAAATATAAACCTATGCGCTTGAAGCTATTTCAGTATTTCGAGGTGGGTCTAAAATGTATTATTGATTTTTTTTCTCGCGGTAGTTAATGGATGTTACGGAATTTACAACATTTTATTTCCAAAACAGTCTTGATTTTATCGAGATACTGATTTTTATGTGTCGTATATTAAAACGAGAAAATTAAGAAAGAGGAAGAAAGGGAAATTTCGAAGCGACAAAGAACGAAGATTCGATTGCTTTTGCTGCACAAGGCTCGTTCCATGCAAAATATCGGCGTCTAGCCGAGATCGGGACAGGGCCCGGGGTTTAATTAAAGTCCAGATGAAACTTTACGAGCAACGATAAAGCCCTACACACACGGTGGATGTATTTGCGCTCGCGGGGAACTAGTTTCGCGAGCATGTTCGCTCGGTCCGGACTCGAAGGAAATCCACGGGAACAAATGCGCGAGCGAGAAACACGTCCTGGCGGACGTGTACGCTTCTATCGAGCGGATTGAAACGCGACAGGAGGATCGTTTGTCAATGTCGTCCTTCGGGGTCCTTTGTTGGCCTCGCGGCTCGCGTTTAGTAGGCGGTGCAAACTATTTCGTTCGAGATCGAAAGTGACTTGCTCGGTACATGCGTCTTTCTGTCAGCGGACCAGGTAATTAACCGTGATGAATTCCGTGTTATTATCTTAAGAAATCACTTTGGAGAAAACTTGAGTTTGTAGTAGAGCAGTTTCAAGAGGATTGAGTTAGGTTCGGGTTATCTTTCTACAACCGCAATAATCAATCATAATCTTCCATTTCAATCTGGAAATTGCTAAGTAGCTGCGATTCAATAAACCCTACTATAATTTTGTCTCCTACAAAACATCAAACTTCCATTTCGAAAGAGTCAATCGCTGCACCAACGTAAAATCGAAATTCCGCAAGAACGCCGCAAAATCAACCCTTCGCCCTGGAAACACACCAAAATCCCGTGTCGACACCTAAAACGGTCCCTCTTTCCCGATTGAATCCGGGAATCCGAGTTAACGATCGGCGAATCCCGCGTCGAATCGATACGTCGGTCGTTATCCGTAGGGAAGTCGATGAAACCACCACGCGTGGAGCAAGAGCAAGAGCGACGGAACCGCGCGTTATGTGGGGAAGGTAGACACGGGGAGTGAGCGGTCTCGGAGATTCATGACGCGGAATAATCCACAGGACGAGGAGAGAGGCCGCGTGGAACGCGCATTATGCGAGCGTATCGGCGTCCCTACACAGATTTCCCATCGGCGGCTGCGAGTACAGAGAGAGAGAGAGAGAGAGAGAGAGAGAGCCAGCCAGAGCGAGGACGACGGGGTCTAATCCTCCAGGACGAGGACTCAATTTATAAACGTGCCCGGTATTACCACTCAAAGGCTTAAAACACTCGACACCGAGCAGACGTCGCCGCGTGGTGATGGTGCGCGTCGCGCGAGCGAACGGACCGAACACATGGCATTTCACACTGCAATTGCCACGAATGCCTCCTCTCTCACCCTGACGCGCGCTAGTCGGCGGCCGCTAGTCCGGGGATAAGCGCGAGAAACTCGAGTGCTATTCACCCGGTTGGCTGCCCCGGGAAACCTCTTTCTTTTCACGGGACCTGTTTTCTAGGGGTCTTCCTCGCCGCTCTACAAACGGCCCGCGCAAGCTGCCCGCCCGTTTCGAGATCGCGTGTCTTCTTTTTTCATCTTTCTTCGCAACGCTTACTCTCTTTTGTTCTGTGGTTTCGTCTCTTTGGGACTTGCCTCAGTTGAGTGGATTTTTATAACCCGTATTCGCATAAGAAGGGTACAGGAGGGCCCAAAATTATACTTGCTTGTAGAGTGGCAAGGGTTGAGATCGGTAACCTCGTCAAACGACGAATCCACCAACGATTTGATACTTTCGGTCGAGACGCTTTGATCCCCCTCTCTCAATCCGATTGCATTTTACAAATCCCCGTCTCCTACTTTTTCACCCTAACTCCTTCCTAAGCCTTTACTCTTATCCAGTCAAGCTGTACGCGTTGTGTCCTCTCTTTGTGGTCGACTCTGAAAGAGCGGCTCGAGTATGTTATACAGAGACATCGAGGCGAACACACGCGACTCTAAAGCGGTTTAAAGCTTCGAAGGGCAACCTGGGTATCGCGTGACAACAGGTATGGGGAATCAACGGGGCCGGATTCCCCGGAGTATTCAGCAGCTACCGGTTTGCGAGGCCGCTTCCCTTGGATGTGTCTATTCCGTGTTGTGCTCGTGGAACAGAAGCGGGCCCCCGAGGAACGCAATGAGAGACGATCGAACGCGCGTGCTTATGCGTACGATATATATGTACCGGAGAGACGGTTCTTATACATAGAAAGAAGTCATAGAAGCGTGCTCTTTTTTGGTGTTCGAGAGATTTCCGATCCGGAGTTCGTTATTGATTGCTTTCGTCTCGCGAGAGCGCGCGAAATTCTGCTGGCTCCCTGGGGAGGACGGATTCTATTAGGGTTGCTGGCTCGATAGCAACGGAAGTAGACGGAAAATGCGGTTTTCTTGTACAGTCTGGGGAAAAGTGATGTGTGCGATATTGGAAATGCGTTATTGCAGTTTAATGCTTTGCGATCTGAGTATTCTGAAGCGAACAAACTAATTATTAATAAAGAAATTCTGGAATTCACTGCTGGAAGATTCAGAAGAAAAATTAGGGTATCGAGACGAGGAACCTGTTCTACACATCCGGTGATTCAATAGCAAATAAGAACAGTGTAGTCAAGGAAGATAGCGAAACGCATAAACTTGCGAAGGTTCAATTAATTTCAGCCCTAAAGTTGTCTTCGTCCAACGCGTCACCCCATAACTAAATTTCTGAGATCAATATCTACTACCATTTACTCCGACAGATTTTCCGTACGATTCAATCACATTCTCCGAACTTCTGAAATCAATACTAACACTTTCGGATACTCCAACGACTATTGTGAGAGCGAGAGTAGACGTTGACCCTGTTTGCGTGTCAGGGTCCACGCGGATCGATCGAGGCCCTCGAAAGAAGCTGCAACCCCTCTAAGATCGCAGGGGATTCGAGAAACAGCGGGCAATTACGGCTCTGTCTCTCTTTCCCCTGCCTGTCTCTTCTTCCCTCCTCCCCTCTTTCTCTCTCTCTCTCTTTGTTTCGACTAGACACGAGGTTCAACGGTGGGAAACCGTGCATCGTGTTATTTAGAAACTTCCCTGCTGATCTCCTCCCCTCCCTTTCTCCCCCTCCCATCGCCCTGCCTCTCTATCCTCTTCCTTGGCGTGTAATCTCGCAGCGTTATAAAGCACGCCGTAACATTTCTAATGCCCAGGGATATTACGCATTTTATCTTACAGCGCTGTAAATTATGGCGCACGCATGCGCCGCTGGTCACAATAAATTTGCATGCATTTACGTAACGCGTTACGAATTTCGAGGTTCGCAGCCACGAACTTGAGAATTCGGGCTCTTGAGTTCGGACGATTCCTCGAACCTCCGTCTGCCCTCCGAGGAACTGAGCGTCGTACCGAGTGGTTGAAGAAATTGGCTCGGAATGTATGCAATTGCTTCGAGGTGGATAGGAGAGGAATCTTGAGGGAGGATGAGTCGAAATGGCTTAATCAGACAGAGCTTCTTATAACGTGGCGTTCCTTTTTTGAAGCATCGCATGCCAGGTAGCTGTACCTTTTTCTGTACCAGATCGTTTTCATCGCGAAATGTGATTTATGAGGAATTTTTTTTGGAGGCATCGAAAAGATACGAAATGAAATAGAATAGAGAATAAAACGTAAGCGGCTAAAAAGGTATAACAAATGATACGAGGCAAAAATAGTATTTGGAATAAAAAAAATTGGGAGGTATGATGTATGGAGAACTCTTTTTGAAGAACGAGCACCGTATATATTAGAATGATAAAGCTCCCTCTTTTACACTAAACGTCCAAACCTTTTCTCCCGGGAAGACAAATCAACCTCGCTCTCCTCATCCTCGTATCTCTCGGACAGATCTCAAAACACCATAAAAAAGACGTTTCCCACTAAATCACCCGACCATGCCCCTCACCAATTTTCCCCGCCCACATGCGCATCCCGCGTTCCAGCTTCCTTGGATCACCCTGTACACACAAACACGCGAGCTAGGGGAATCGTAAATTTCCCGTGGTGCAGCAGCTTCTTTCCTCTCGAAACATGTACGCGCATTTCTACCATTATTCCCCGGTGCCCGTGCTCCGAACCAATCCTGTGTATATACGGATACGAAGCCCACGCGGACGAAAGAGGAAGTTACTCGAAAATAGGTACTCGAATGCGATGTAAGTCGATTGCAGTCGTTGCTTAAGGACCCGCTTTGTGTTCTCGGGCTCGAGGAGTCCTCTAATCTGAACCTAACCTGAACCTAACCCGAATCTAACCGGAATGAGTCGTGTGTATGTACGGTTACGAACACCGCGTGGACGAAAGAGGAAGTTGCTTGAAAACAGGACTCGAATGCGGCATAAGTCGATTGGAGTCGCTGCTTAAGGACCCGTTTTGTGTTCACAGGCTCTCGAGGAGGCCTTTCGAGAGCCCCAGGTATGCGCTTTCTCGTCTCCGCCCTTGGCCATCTTTTCTACTTCGGTTCCCTTTCTTTTTTTATGCTCCACCCTCTTTCCCGTGACTAACGTCTCTCTCTCTTCCTTTCCTCGTGCCGCTGTTAAAACGTAATCCGAGAAGATTACGCGGCGAAATAAACATGTCAACCCCCCTACAGAGGGAGGGATATGTGGGTTTGCGGAGCGTCTTTATAGACCGCGCGTAGAATATTCCTCTCCCTCTCCGCTCGAGTCCACTTCTGCTCACCTTCCACGTATGTAAGATGAAGATCCTTCGAGATACGGCATCTATGACTGCGGTTTGAGCCGTTAGTTAAGCTTGATGCGAATATACAGCTCTGCGGGGCAATACTATAGTACAAGAAATACTACTAATGGGGAGGAAAGGCGGAATATCTTAGCTGTTGTGGTTCCATCGCAAGCATTTTCGTAGCGTGTTCGAATGCTTTCACCAGCACCGCGCACGCACGGTCGACCACTTGCCCTATCTTTCTACAATCTGAACTAACTCAGAGGTACAAGCTGTTATACAACGTTAAGCCTCCCTCTGTTGTATCCTTGGAGGATGCTCGAATCGCCTGCCAGATGCACGGCGTTGAGATCCATGGGGGCGGCGACGGGACCACGTCTCAGCGTGTACAAATTTGCGGCTACCTGCGAGAACTACGATTGAATTCGGTGGGACGTGGCCTGTTCGCCCGATTTATGGGTTTCTGGTGCACCGCTGCTGCCAGCTTGTATCCTCGTTCATTGCGATCCCCGATCCATCGATTTCCCGATCGGAACGCCGTAAAGCTGTGCCTGGAAGGTGTTTGTTCCTTTCCGTGGCAGCAGCGCACGGTGAAAGGAGCACCCATGGGTTGAAGCAGCCACGTCAAAGTGGCTGGAAGAGGGTTTAACCCGTGACTTCGAGTCCTTTGAAATCGTCGAGGGGAAAGGGAGACGCAGCGAATTTTCACGGGAGCTGAAGAGGCCCCCTCGGTTTAAACCGTGACTTCGTTGGGAAATTGTGGCGGAGAGAGGTCGACTGCAGCGGGATTCCTCTGAAGGATCAAAAGGAGGATCCCTCTTTGCGAAAAATCGCGGATGTTTTCCGACGATTCTTTTAAAGTATCATTTTATCCTGCTCTGAAATCGATACTTCCAACTGCATACATATACGCAGCAAATGTATATACACGACATGCTGTCTACCTTTTCTGACAAGATATATCTTCTTAATTAATTTTAATGTTAACTTAAATAGGTTATTATTGTCTCGATCGATAAGAATTACTTCCACCGGATTCAGCGTCAAGAATTCCCATGAAGCATGGGTGGCCATCGTTAAGAGGGGAAAGTAGCAATGTTAGCGTGCTAAACGGACCACGTTCAGTCCTCCGCCACCAGCAGTTCTTCAAGTCTAAATTCAAAGTACACCTTCCTGACTTCTTTGATCGCTTCGTTAGAGCGTCGTCGCGCGAATAAGAGCGACTGGACGTCGTGTGTTGCTGAAAATACACACGGCCGGCCACGTGTGCCCGAGTCAACGACGCCATCAGTGTTGCTCGTTGCTCCCATAGAGGATCAAACGCTTCTCCAACGCTCGGATCATACGCCGGAGAATTATTTGACGGTTTCCCGTGAACAAACCGTCGTCGACGCAGCGAACAGAGACGCTGGGCGCGGACACAGAATATGCGTGTGCACACGAAACGAACCGTGTCGGATTTTTCCTTCGAGCACGTTTTTCCCGTCGCGCCGTATCTGTCGCGCGATCTTGACGCGACGAACCTAGCGCCAGAAGAAACTCGTTTCCCCGATACGTTTCCCCTGTAATCTCGCGTGTCGATCGACCGACGCTATGCATAGCAAACGGCATAGGCACCACCGGACCTTTCGGGACCTTCCGTGATGAATGTCTCGTCGGGGGTTGGCCTGTCTTTTCCTCCCTTGTTCGCGTTTTATTGCCACGTCCCACACACCCGGTCAATTTGCTTCTCTTTATCTTGTTTCGTCGCTCTTGGGTATCCGTAGAGGCTTGGTCGCGTGTTTATTTAGGGGTTGTTCCCACCCACAGAAGGGAGGTAACATTTTGTTCAGATTTTGATAAAATTCCTTTAGCTCTTATTAGTTCTTCAGGTTCACCCCTACGTTTGGGGTTCTGAGAACCCCACACGACTGAGGAAAGGATCCAAATGTTAATTTCTTAAGAGAAAGCTACGAGTGTCATTCAGTTCTGCCACTAATTATTATCGCTACACGACATTATATGACGTTCTACTGTATGCAAGCACTACTTAGAGATTCTATTTTTATCTTATCCTCATATGGATGCCAAACAAGAACGCATTATCGACGTAAAGGACGTGAGAATCTTCGGAAAATGAGATAAATCCAACCTGGATCGTCTCTTCTACCGTTCACCCGACTCACCTATCGCAATTTCGTCTCCCTTTTCTTATCTCCGAATCCTCCCGTTAACTTTCCAGCCATCGGATTTACGCGTTATTTACCACCAATTCTCCGCCTAGCCACCCTCTATCTGACCCTGTATCTCGTTCTCCGATGGATCTTTGTCCGATTCGATTTGTATCCATTATGCACGACCATACCTTTGGTCCGGAAATCTTTGTGTACAGTAGTAGGCACAAGTTTATGACGAGAATGCAGCATAAGATATAGTTGCAACATATATTAATATTCTACAAGATTAATACTTTGAGTATCCTATTCGTACCTACTAGGTATCGTATAAGTTCCCATAGGATTTCTACTATTCACAGACAAGTGATCGTTTCATCTACTCAAACAGACTACTGCTTTCCTAGCCATGAACTTTTGACTGCTACTGTACAGTCGAAAAGGAAGAACTTTGTTTTTCTGTCGATCGCTCAAGGAGACCAGCCACCGTGTACGCCGATAGAAATTCGTCGAAGCGTGAACACACGCTTGTACGCTCGCGTGCACGCCGAGGTTCCGAGCGGAGCAGGTAGAATGACGAGCCGTGAGAACGCAGATGGAGGGGCAACGCGTGCCAGGTGGGCCC
>JAOPTO010002137.1:0-43614 GCA_033822845.1 Tetrapedia diversipes | reverse complement strand
GATTTCGAAACGCGGTACGAATAAAGTGCGTTTGTGTTGTGATTACGGAGGCCCGTTGTACTGAGAATTGTGAATTGTTAAAACGCGGCGCCGAAGTGACTCGGTTTTATATGGAGGAGTTCGACTGGTCACTCCTCCATACCTCAAGACGATACGCTAATTGGTTAAAGTCAAAAAGTCAAGACTCCAATCAGCGTATGCCCTGACTGCCACCAACCCCAGTTCTTGTGCCCTTAGCACGCGTTTCGAGAACGAGGGTGGGGTGAGCCACTCGGAGCGGGAAGGTTTCCCGAATTTCGGCAACGACGGGGAAAGTTCTTCCGGGTCCGTGTACCTCTCGCATGTGGGTACCGGCTGGGCGCCGGGCCTTTCGGAAGTCCCTTATTTATGGCACGCTCTTGGCTACTGAGGAATTACGGTAACTCGAAATTAAGCTATTGTCCCTCTACGGGCGTTAAGAGGGTTCGAAAAAAGGCAAAACGGCTAAAACTTCCTAATCCTCAAAAATAGCATTACAGGCATGCTCGTGCCATAAATACCGAGGGAAAACTTCCCGCAGCTGTTCCGTAGGACGGAACAGAACCCATAATCGGTGCTGGAGGTTATCTGGTTAATTCCTGTGGCGTACGACAAGCACTCCTTACTCTTCACAGAATTGCATATTAAGAAATGGCTAGGGGACAATGCAGTGAGGTCGTTGGGATTATCGGAAGAAGGAAGTAAGGGACGGGAGTTGACACTGCTTCAATTTCCATTATAAAATCAATTCGGATAGAATTATTAAATCACTAATGTGATGATTATGTGGTAGTAACATCGGATGTTACTATTGATTGGCACATGTTTTAACTTACAACCAACTTGCAATGTGCCTCCTAAATTTATATAAGGATTTCAATTTAACGGTTCGCTTCTTTTCGGCAATTGAATTTTTCGTTTTATGCATTTTATTTCTAACGCAAAGATATCTCATCGAATTTCTTTTATTATTACTAAGTGAACATTTTGAACCGCCTGCTGCATTAGCTCACCCTTGCTATTGATTTTATTTCTTCAAATGTTAGCAAAACGTAATAGTCTACATAAAAACCTTTTTGAAGGTACATGCTGTGTAAGGGAACTTATCGTGTTCGTTCTGCGCAAGCTGATTCTAACATCGTACAGCTAGACATGTGGCGCAAGCGGTCCTGTAGATTACCATATTCGGTTCAAAGATTTTAATTGCATCGTCTATGGAATCGCGTCATAAAATTGTTTAAAAGGCTCTGTCATTAAGGTGCACGTTAATCTGCCTGACCATATGCTCAATATCTGCCGTCAATACAAAAACATGAGGCCGAAGCGGAAGAAGTCTATACTCGACTCCTTCATAATCAGGTGATACGGTAGGTAGTAACCGTTACCGTCTCAATCCTTACTGACCTGTGTCATATGTCCTGATGTGATGTATTCTTGCAAGAACTGTTCATAATACTCCAAAACACAGAGATTTCGTTGAAACTTGGACTCTAAAGCATAAAATCAATTCAATACGAGATTCACCAATACGCTCCTTCCGTTGCGTAAACGGCCAACGTACCATATATCTTCTACTAGGAACGCGGAATAGATTTTCAACAGTGATATTCACAGTCTAATTCTTCCTTAAGAAAATATAGCTTTTCAGGAATCTCCTTGATTTCCAAAAATCGTGTTAAAGACCTTTCTTGCGATGTAGTTACATGAAATGACTTAATCATATTTGCAAATCATAAGTGTTTATGCCAGTAAATTGACCCAGGAACTATCCAAACTAATAACGCTTTTGCGACTATTATACCGCGATTGGAAATTTTGATCTACCGGTTAGTAGTAGCCTATAAAATAGTTAATTTTCTAATATGGTATCAGTTTTTCCCGGCTTACGAAATTCGAGATCGGTTAAAGATATCTTGTTCGGCGATGTTAATCCTACTACAATCTACTTGATCCGCAGCTAATAGCCGGGTAATCGTCGGAAGAATGATACAAGTAATCTGTGTACGTAAAGAATTTGATAGTTGCATTAAATGAATATTTTGCTCGAGTTTCTAAATTAGTCAATCATCAAAATGATAGGCCGTTGTTATGTTTCTTTAATTCTTATTTATTTACAAAGTTGTCCGTTATTACATGAACTTGTGAGTCACTATCAAGAAATACGCGGTATATGGGCTCCATTTTCTTAACCATTATTAATGCAGTATTGAGAAAGAACTCAGCGTTACAAATAGTGGTTAAAGTTTTCGACGTTTCTATTATTGGTACACGATTTGTATTTCCTTCCTTGCTATTAGATCGATAACTATTACATTCGAAAAAATGCAGTAATGTGTGGTGTTTCTCGTTATATTTTCTACAATTATTGATCGTATGATTCTTTCTGAGGCAATTTATGTACAACCTCGCCTCCGTAACGACATCTCATCTCTCTTGTGCTGATCAGTGCAAGAATTTCGCGCATTTTTAAATTGAATAGTCATCCTTGTAGATTTCACATAAATGAGCGTTACTTATTGTTACGTATACCTGACCACCTTTTGTTTACTTGCAGTGCAAACGGGTCGTCATTGGCAGATTCTGTTGTCAAGCGTGTAAGAGTGGTGTGAGGCCTTCGCCGGCTGGTCGCCAAAAATACTCCCGCGTGATCCGATTGGAGGACACCGCCAGGCGGGGAGTTTGACTGGGGCGGTACATCTGTCAAAGATTAACGCAGATGTCCTAAGGCCAGCTCAGCGAGGACAGAAACCTCGCATAGAGCGAAAGGGAAAAAGCTGGCTTGATCTCGATGTTCAGTACGCATAGCAACTGCGAAAGCACGGCCTATTTATCCTTTTGGCTTGAAGAGTTTTCAGCAAGATGTGTCAGAAAAGTTACCACAGGGATAACTGGCTCGTGGCGGCCAAGCGTTCATAGCGACGTCGCTTTTTGATCCTTCGATGTCGGCTCTTCCTATCACTGCAAAGCAGAATTCGCCAAGCGTCGGATTGTTCACTCACAAACAAAGGAACGTGAGCTGGGTTTAGATCGTCGTGAGACAGGTTAGTTTTACGCTATTGATGACTAGTCGTTGCGATAGTAATCCTGCTCAGTATGAGAGGAACCGCAGGTTCGGATATTTGGTTCACGCACTCGGTCGAGCGGCCGGTGGTGCGAAGCTACCATCCGTGGGATTATTCCTGAACGCATCTAAGGCTGTATCCTTTCTAGTCAAAGGAGGAAACGATATCGCTAGGAGTCTCATGTGGGTTGAAAGGCTCAAAACAATGTGACACTATTAAGTGCCCAGCCCTCCGTGATTGGCCATCGCGCGGGTTCCAGTCTGCCGTATTCGGGCATCGGGATTTCGTCGAATGATCTACATTCGTAGAGTATGGGTTCGTACCTTGCAAAACAGTGAATTTCCGAAGTCTAAGCATTTAACAGCTTTTAGCAATAAACAAGTGAATAGAGGCGAATTATATAGCGATAAATTTAAACATCCGAAACAGAGTCTGCAAATAACGATCTGTTTGCTCTGCAAGTATACGAATAGTGGTCAGGTATACGTAACAATGAGTAGTGCTTATTTATGTGAAATTTGCATGGATCACCACTTGATTTACACATGCGCGAAATTCTTGTACTGATCAACAAATGAGAGATGAGGTGCCGTTAGGAAGGTAAGGTTGTACATAAATTGTCTTAGAAGGAATCATACGATCAATAATTATAGATCAAATAATTGTAGAACATATAACTAGAAACACCACACATTACTGCTTTTTTCCGAGTATAGTAGTTATCGATCTAATAGCAGGGAAAGATGTACACATCGTGTACCAGTAGTAGAAACAACGAAAACTTTAACCACTATTTGTAACGCCGAGATTTTTCTCGATACTGCATTGATAAAGGTTAATAAAACGGAGGACATATACCTCATATTTCTTGATAGTGGCTCACAAGTTCATGTAATAACGGACAACCTTGTAAATAAATTAGAATTAAAGAAATATGCCAGCGGCTTATTACTTTGCGGATTGACGAATTTAGAAACTATCTAATTCTTTTCATACACAGGTTACTTGTATCATTCTTCCTACGATTACCCAGCTATTAGCTACGCGTCAAGTAGATCGTAGTAGGATTAAGATTATAGGAAAGGTTATAACTGAAAAAAGGACAAGAAAGAAAAGTAAATAAAATAATAAATATACTTGTATTTAGTAAAACTAAAACGACACAAACGAACACAAAATTACAAACTACGCTTATGCTTCGCAAACTACGCCTATGCTTCGTAAACTACACAGTTCTTTGCTCTACGCTGGCTACTTAGCTTCTTCAACACTCTTTCTACGTTCACAATCAAAACCTTTCGTCCAACACCTTCTGTCTTCACCGTCCAATACTTTCTGCCCCACGCTCGCATTTTCCCCGTCATATATTCTTCCAAACACTCGTTTCCTTTCGTTCTAATTGTCAACCTTTCTCACACTACGCATTCCGTCATGACTACCCAGAATTTCTCAGTTGCACTGTTTTCTCAAGTTCTCATCTTTCACGCCTTAGAAACATTCGAGCCCAAACATTCTGCGTTCACACGACAATCGCCTAACTCATATACTCTTCCGACTTTTCCAGCCTCGCATCCGCTCGATCGCATTCTTACAAGATCGCCAAACAAGATATCTTTAACCGATCTCGAATTTTGTAAACCAGGAGCAATTAAAACCATATTAGAAAATTAACTATTTTTTAGGCTATTACTAACCGGGCAGATCAAAATTTCCTATCACCGTATAGGTCTCAAAAGCGTTATTAGTTTGAATATTTCCTTTATTGGCATAAATTCAATTCATTGGCATAAACAATAGGTCATTTCATGTAACTACATCGCTAGAAAGTCTTTAACACGATTTTGGGAAATCAAGGAGATTCGTGAAAAACAGTATTTTTGGAGCAAGAATTAGACTGTGAAAATCACAGTTGAAAATGTATTCCGCGATTCTAGTGGAAGATATATTGTACTTTTGCCTTTTACTCAACGAAAGAAGCGTATTGATGAATCTCGTATTGAAATGATTTTATGCTTCAGAATCCAAGTTTCAACAAAATCCTACTCACTTGGTGTAATATGAACAGTTCTTGCAAGAATACATCACATCAGGACATATGACATGGTCCGTAATGATTGAGACGGTAAGGGCTCTTACCTACCGCATCACGCGATTATAAGCGAGTCGAGTATAGACTTCTTCCGCTTTGGCCTCATGTTTTTGTATTGACGGCAAATATTGAGAAAATGGTTAAACAGATTATCGTACACCTTGATGACAGAGCCTTTCAAACAATTTTATGGCGTGGTTCCATAGACGATACAATTAAATTCTTTGCACCGAATACGGTAACCTACAGAACCGCTTGCGCCGCATTTCTACCTGTACGATGTTTGAATCAGCTTGCGCGGTACGTACACGATAATTTCCATTACGCAGCATGTATCTTCAAAACAGATTGTTCTGTACACTACCAGCTTACTTACTTTAGCCTACGCCGAATTATTAAATTTGCTTAATGAGTTGATCGGATTACCTAGATTAGACGGATTTCACCTTCGTCAATGGGCATCGAACGATTCCAACATAATCGCGGAATTGCGGGATAACAATAACCAATCTTCGCTATATTGAGATCATTCGTAAACAAAGGAAACTTCAGGAATATTTTGGAATACTTCTACAAAGTCTATTCTCTATACGGGAAAACCATTCAGAGGTACTCAAAGATTAATGAAATGACCAATTCTATCTCAAACACAACAATTATTTGATCCCCTTGGGTCACTTGCACCTGTAATTATAAAATTAAAGATTATAATACAGCAAATTTTGGAAGGTAAACATTGACTGCGATGAAACTGTCGTCCAATATATTTGGCAGCCTCCGTCACAGTTTATTAAGAACTATAACTGGTAGAAAGATCCTCAGTGGCTAGCTGAAACGAAGAATTATTGCCAATCAGTGGAATTCTACGAACAGAATTATTGTAAAAACAGAATATTGTATCGCTCTGCGCACCGCGACCCATTGAGACGCAAGAGATTTCACGGTCCTTAAGTACCACCAGGGTCGAAAAGGATCGGCGTTGTAAGGGACACATGGTTTTCCTCTCGTGTAGCCACACTTACCTCCGGAGACACACTGTAGTGACGAACTGAACCTCTCTCCTTTCGTCCCGGGATATGTTCCCTTGTTCGATGCGAATATAGGACGAAGGATTTCGGGAAGAGAGGTCATTCGGGATTGTATAATTGTATCGGCAACGTACGACGTGCACGTAGGATAAAGCCACACATGAACACGCAAAAATCGTTTGATCATTTTCCTATCACACCCAAACGACAAACAAACAGCTTATTTTTACGTTACTCATCCATCTGTGTTCTAAACAGGGTAGTTGCCTATATATTACGATTTCCTACTACTTGAAGATATAAAATGAAAAACAAGGATGAGTTAACGCAGCAAACGATTCAAAATGTTTACTTAGTAATAATAAAAGAAATTCAATTAGATATCCTTGCGTTAGAAGTAGAATGCATAAAACGAAAAATTTCTTTGCCGAAAAGAAGCAAACCGTTAAATTGAAGTCCTTTTATAAATTTGGGTGGTGCATTCACCAGAATGTGTTCTGAATGATTGCTGTATGGTATGATTATCACTTCGTGTTTGAGATTCGAGAGAGAAAGTAAGTAAGAAACACAAAACGAACGTAAAATTAAAGTGGCATAAAATCAAGATGAAAGATAAGGAAACGTTATAGTAATTATTAATTAAATATATGTTATTATTATTATTAAATATTAAAATCTAAAAGGCTTTCATTTCTCCATTAAAACTAAAAATATTGTCCCTGACCACGTCAAAATCCAACGAAAAAAGTAAGATTACAAATGAGAGACGTATAGAATATCCAAAGAAATTAACATTGAGAAAGGAAAAAATAATGATACTTGGAATAGAAAATAATCCTTGCACATCTGCACCAAAACTTGTAACGACAGTTAATCATAATTTTAAGATAGGTATATAACAAAGAGTATTGTAGACTAATAATTTTCATACATACTTCGGAAAAAAAACGTACACGAAAAAATTTTCAAAAACGTATTTTATTCTGTAACAAAGTGATTTTCTTCAATGGGAGCAAATTTAAATCAAAATTAATACACTTTCAGTTAGGATAATTCGGATGCAAAAAGTGCAATATGACGTTATAAACAAGAAATACAATTCCAAGTGTAAAACCAGAAGGTTTCTTAGTAATGATATGAGAATGCATGACAGCAAATGAAATCGAAAATCCCACTTTTATAGCTGGCACTTTAAAGAAATACAGGCATAATATTCTGAAATAAAATCTTAAACAAAGAGCAATTAAAATACACCTACAGAATGAATTTTATTTTCCAAAAGGCCATAATCCTGAACACACAACTTGAATTGCTGAAAAGGAAGGAAATGTAATACCTCTCGTAATGTATTGGCAAACGTGCGTTGCCGAGAAACAACTGACAGTCGTGGCGGCAGGGTGTAGTTCTGGGCAGGACGCTGCCGGGGTTTTGCCCACGGCATCGGTTGTTTCTGGTACGCCTATAATAAACGTTCTTGGATACCTAATAATTAGCGACGAGGATTTTCGAACCGGGTACGCGGAAAAGATCGATTTCGGACGGCGAATTCAGTAAATCGGTAGGAAGTTATAAAGAAGAAAGTGAATCCTCGACTGAATTAACAAGGGAAGAAATTAGTATTCGCTTAATAAGTGCCGGTGTAACGTACGACATAAAAGATTCTACGGAAAGATTAAAGAATAAGTTAATGAAGTATTTAAGATAGAGGAAAAAATAGAGGTAGTTGCAAAAAGTGTGTTAAATAACGAAGAAAATAATTTAAGTGAAATGGCAATGATCGATTCGAAAATTAACCTGGAGTTTGAACTGGGCAAAGACGACTGGGAGACATTTATCGAACGTTTGGAACTGTACTTCACAGTTGATAATATAAAAAGAAACAAGCAGCTATTCTGCTAACGAGAGTAAGCGCAGATACCTATGAACTAGCACGAAATCTGTGTCACCCAGAAAAACTCAAGGACAAGGGGTTCAGTGAAGTAGTAAAGATCATATCAGAACATTTGTACCCAAAGCCATCGGAGTCTATGGAGAGGTACAAATTTTACGCGGCAAAACAAGCGGCGACAGAGACGTTGTCAGATTTTGTAGCACGTTTGAAGGAGTTATCGTTAAATTGTAACTTTACAGCAGTAGAAACGGCACTGCGAGACCAGCTTATGTGCGGATTAAAAGATCATGCAACAAAAAGCGAGTTCTTCAAAGAAGAAAAATTAACATATGAAAATGCTTACAAAATAGCTCTAGTATGTGAAAAATCAGAAAAAGACGCAACGGCAACCGATAAAATAAATGAAGCAAATGGGCAGGAGAGTGATGTACACTTTATTAAAACAAAGGATTATCGTAGCGGCCGCAGCATTAACCATAAAAAGGAAAACACGCGTATGAATGCGGAGAGCGGGAAAAACAAACGAGAAGACATAACATGCTATTGTTGTGGGAAGAGAGGCCACATAGGTAAAGAATGTAGACACCGATACCAACATTGTCGAAGATGTAAGCGCCAAGGGCATATAGAAGCAGCATGCCGAAGCCAAAGCCAGAGAGTACAGCACTTGCAGAAGGCAGCAGAAAAAGAAACAAGCGGTACGAGCGACACTGAAGAAAAAGTATACGAACTCAAAAACATAAGGGCTAGAGGTAAAGTTTGTAACACGTCGAGTATAACAAAATCAGATGCAGCGCGATTGCCTATGTATTTACATGTTAATATAAATTCGATTAGTTTTGAAATGGAAGTAGACTCAGGATCATACTGGAGTATTATTTCCAGCGTTCATTTCTGTGGCAATATGGAATGGTTCTCATCACTCCGGAAGCTTAGTTCACCCCCGTCTCTAAATGGTGCTGACAGTAAATCTTTAAAAGCTACGCACGTTGGTGATATAAAAATTGAAAAATCAATTAATGGTAGAGCACGGGAGAAACGAATATGGGAGACTGTATACTTTTGTAAGGAGATGGGTAGTGAATCACTCTTTTCAACCGTGTTTATGGAAAGGACAAAAGGTTATGGTTTTTACCATGCTAATGGAACCATGAAGCTGATGGATGGAAACAAGACAGTGCTTGGTGGTAGAAGGGTCAATAATCAATATGTATCCTTTATTCGAATCAGATTTCTTTCGGAATCTGTCAAGATTGTTCACTCAATCGAAACATGGCATCGGCGACTTGGCCATATTAGTGATAAACTCATACGAGCGATGGTGAAGAGTGACCTCATCAGTGGTATGGACGTGAATTTGATGAAGAGAGGCGACTGTGACTCATGTCACTTTGGTAAACAAACCATTAATTCACATTACACCAGAGAAAAACGTAAGTGTTTACCGGGCCAAAGATTTCAATCTGATGATTGCCACATTGAGATGGCATCATGGAATGGTAGTAAGTATTTTCTCACGTTAAAAGATGAAGCGTCTGGTTATCGCAGAGTTTTCTTCATGAAGACGAAAGATAATCTGTCTGATATTTTGAAACTCTTTTTCTCAGAAGCGGAGGTAGAAACTGGAAGAAAAGCAATTTCGATAAGGACAGACAACGGAACTGAGTATGTCAATGAAGGCGTAAAGTCGGTTCTGAGGTCACTGAGTATTATACATGAGTTATTGCCACCAAACGTCAAGCAATGTAACGGAATAGCGGAAAGAGAAAATCGAATATTGTGTGATACTGCCCGATCTATGCTGTTCAATACTGATCTCTCAAAAACTGATAGGTATTTATTATGGTCAGAAGCAGTGGGAACAGCTGCATATCTTCGAAATCGAGTGCCAAACCGAGGGATCATGAGTACGACGCCATACACCGAATAGTATGGAAGAAAACCTGACGTTTCTCACCTGCGGGTTTTCGGAGCCAAAGCTTTCGTGCGTGTTCCTGACTCTATGAGACACAAAATGGATCCTAAGGCAAGAAAAACAATATTTGTTGGGTATGATCCTTATACTAATAAAATATAAAGAGTTTTTAATCCGGAAAAGAGGATTGTTGAAAGAGTAGCCGATGTCCAAATTGAAGAAGCTTCAAGCGCAGCAGATCGGATTCTATTTCCTATGCCGTTCGATGAGGAGACGGAACTGGAGGAATCAATCATCGAGGATATATGCCCTGAAGATGACAATCAACCTGTGCTTTCCGATGTCTTTGAGGGTACACTTGAGGCAAAGAAGAAAATAGGACGACCAGCTGGATCAAGGAATTATAAGAAGGCAGTGCCGCCATCGGATCGAGTACTATGGGATAGATCTAAATCGGAGTGCATAGCTGCAATGAAGGTTTCAATGGATCCTATTTCATATCAAGATGCAGTCTCAAGAGAGGATGCGACTGAATGGATACGGGCGATGGATGACGAAATCATGTCGCTTCATAAACATCAGACATGGGAGCTGGTACCAATATCAGAGGAACAACCTGTTGTTATGTGTCGTTGGGTGTTCAAGTCGAAGGTGCGACCGGACGACACAATCGAACGTTATAAAGCGAGACTGGTTGCTCAAGGTTTCAATCAAGTTTGCGGTGTTGATTTTTTTGAGACCTTTTCACCTGTCATACGTTATGAGTCTGTGAGAGTCATTTTGGCAATAGTCGCCAAGTATGATATGAAGGTGTGGCGACCTTCCTACACTCGCCACTAGGAGGGAGCTAGCGAGCACCTTTCTCGCAAGTGCTCGAGCCGAGTCACGGTTCCTATATATACGAGTTCTGACCTGTCCCTTCCTATCCCTGTGTCTGAGGCAGGGGCCTGCTAGGTAAGCCTTACTGATGAGTCCACTAGCAGGTCCCGGACGAAACACCCCTTCCCATTCCTTTTCCTTCTCTCTCGCTCACTCAACACAACAGCCACAGAGGTAATACAGTTTGATGTAAAGACTGCTTTTATAAATAGTCCGCTTGAAGAAGAAATCTTCATGCAACAGCCTGAGGGATATGATGACGATTCAGATCGCGTTTGTAAATTAAAGAGAGGCCTGTATGGGTTAAAGCAGTCCTCCAAAAATTGGAATATCAGGTTTAATAAATTTGCAACTTCACAGGGTTTGGTGCAGTCCGAGTCTGATCCATGCGTTTTCGTAAAGGATGCCGGTACGGAAAATTGGATGATTCTGTGTTTATATGTGGACGATGGACTTGTGGCATGTAAGCGGAGAGAAGCATTGGACTACCTCGTGTCTTCGTTACTGTCAGAATTTGAAATTAGCTGTCATGAACCATCATGCTACGTTGGCATTGAAATAAGTCGGAATAGGGAAGAAGGAACGTTATCCATCAACCAGCAGGGATATATTTCCCGTGTATTACAACGTTCTGGGATGGAAGAATGCAAGTCAGTGAGTTCTCTAATAGACTCATCCACGGTGATAGCCGAGTTGTGTGAAGAGACAACACCGACGGATAAACGGTTTCCATATCACGAAGCGATTGGATGTTTAAACTACATTGCTATAATGTCAAGACCGGATATCACATATGTGGTGAATGTACTGGCCAGATGTTCGAACAAACCTCAGGAGCATCACTGGAAGGCTATAAAGCGAATTATGAAATATCTCAAAGGGCACAATTAATCTTTCTATGTGTTTTGATAAAAATTCGTGTGATGAACTGATCGGATACTGTGACTCCGATTATGCTGGGGATATAAGGGAGAGGAAATCGACATCAGGATTCGTCTTCCTATTCTGTGGTGGACCTGTGGCCTGGTCATCGAGCTTGCAACGAGTTACTGCTCTGTCATCATCCGAGGCAGAATACATGTCAATATCAGAGGCGTTAAAGGAGCTTCTGTGGCTACGGTCGCTCATGGAGTCTTTTGGTTTAAAACAAACCCAGCCGACTGAACTGAGGGTGGATAATCAGGCGGCGATAGCTATGTCAAGAAACCTTGAATTTCGCAGAAGAACGAAACATATTGAAGTTCGTTATCACCGAATCCGACAAGAACAACAGGATGGCAATGTTGACGTTACGTACACTCCATCAGAGCGGCAAATCACGGATCTACTTACAAAGCCACTCTCGGGATTTGCTATTTCACAATATCTTGATCAAATGAGAATTGCGTTAGTAACAAGAGAGGGTGTTGGTATGCGTGTTTCTAACGTAATATAGCCGGAGCGAGTTGGATCACCTGTTTGATCATTACGTATTCTTTTGTTTTTTTCTTTGTTCGGTTAATATAATTTTCCTGATACCGATGTGACGTTTTTCTCTGCGTTTCGTTTTCATTTAATGTATATGATAACAGTGTCTTTTATTAATTAAACCATTATATAATAAGAATTATTCTTTTTCTCACATATTTCTTAAACTAACAATATAGAAAAGGACTGCTTGTTCTGTGGTTACCGCGTAATTGTACCGGACAGTCTTAGAACTCAAATACTTAACGAACTACATGATTCACATTTCGGTAGCGTTAAAATGAAAATGCGAGCAAGGTCATGCGTGTGGTGGCCTAATATTGATGCGCAATTAGAGGAATTAGCGGCTACATGTAGAATCTGCATACAAGAACGTAAAGTTCCACCAAAAGTACCGCTGAACCCTTGGCCGTCGCCAAATAAATGCTGGAGTAGGATTCATAGTGATTTGCTAGGGCCTTTCCAAGGTCATATGTTTATGGCTGTAATTGACGCGTATAGCAAATGGCCGGAGGTAATCGATATGAAAACTAATACACAAACCGAAAGCATCATAAAGCAATTTAGGAATATTTTTTCACGTCTCGGCTTACCGAATCATTTGGTGACGGACAATGGACGACAGTATACGGGTAATGATTTCAAATTATTCATGAAAGCAAACAGAGTCAAACACGTTTTCAGCGCCGCATCATCCGGCCACAAATGGCGCGGCAGAAAATTTTGTCGGTGTTTTTAAGGATAAAGTAAATAAGATGATTAAGTCAGGAAAAAAACTGGATGAGGCTATCGATAAATTCCTGCTTGACCAGCGAAGTACTGAGCACTGTTCAACGAGATCACCGGCACTTATGATGTTTAAACGCAAAATTCGAAACAAGCTCGATTGTGTAAAGCCAAACCTAGCGGATAAAATAGAAAACGTACAGCTGCAGCAGACAATGCTTCGAGGAGGATCACAGGGTGTAAAATTTGTAGAGGGGGAAAGAGTGTGGGTAGATAATTATACAAAAAATTCGAATAAGGAAATTCTCGGAGTCATTACTGCTCAGTTGTCACCTGTAAATTTTACAGTTAAAGTTTAACCGGGAAAATGTTGGAAAAGACATATTGATCAAATGATAAAGTATAGAGAAGCAGACAGCTTTGATAATTTGTCCAGCGGACGGCAACTCGAAACGGCAAAGACACGAAGAACATCGAAGCGTTTAGCGGAAAAGTAAGCTAAGAATTAACATTGTATACTTTTAAAGAGAGAGCAGATTGTAATGTATTGGCAAACGTGTGTAGCCGAGAAACAACTGACAGCCGTGGCGGCAGGGCGTAGTTCTGGGCAGAACGCTGCCGGGGTTTTGCTCACGGCGTCAGTTGTTTCTGGTACGCCTATAACAAACGTTCTTCGATACATAATACCTCTCATTTCAATAGGAAATCCTGAATCGAGTACTCAAATAAATCACAAAGAACAAATTACACTGAAATTAAAAAAGACTCGGAAATTATGGAACAACTTCAAAAGAAATGTAAAAAGATAAAATTTGCAAAATGTATAACTCCATCAAAAGGGATGCAAGGAAGAAATTTGTAGATATTATGGAAAGCCAGTATATTATTAAATCATACTATTCGTGCCAAAGAAGGATTAATCAGATATTAGCATCAAAAGCTTCAAAATTATTTGTACATTCGGATCATTTTGTATATTTATGCTTTATACACCATAATTCATGTTCTCAAATTTATTTATAATTTTACTATTACAATCATAAGACTTCTATCTTATTTTATTCAAAATTTTACATAGTAAATTTAAATGTAATATATGTATTTCATTTGCTAACAATGTAAGATGACAAACTGCTTTTTAGCTACAGGTGGATCTAATATGTATCAGCTAAATTAAAATCTTCCAAACATCAAGGTATTTACGTAACCATTTATAATCACCCTAAAAAAGCAACTTTAGAGAAAGCATACGAATATCGCATCAGAAAAAAAGACTGCCCCAAAAAGATGATTTGCCAAAAACGAAAAAAATGTAAAGCAGCACAGAAAAATTAGGATCTGAAAACAAACTAAAACATCTGAGATAATGACTCTCCTAATGCAGAAAATGATGATACACTGTATATATACCATAGCAATTAGTTTCAAAACAATGCTCGCAAGAAGTTATGATTTCAGATTTTGTTTCAAATTTACACAACTACTGAATAGAATTTTCTCCAACATACAAATATTATCATCTAGCCCTTTGCACTCGACTGTCTCCTCACATCCGACATCGTAATCCTAGCATATGATAGTATCACGAATTTTCAGACAATAGTTCAGACCCGGACGTTAAATCATATATGTATGTTCGAAATTTGACTAAGGAAATTTCTATATTTTATTAAATAGTTTCCTTAATCTTCGAGTAAGCCGGGAGAGGGAGAGTGGTATCGATAAAGGTTAATAAATTGTCAACGCTGAGCTCCGTTTATATTGGTGTTCCAGCCCGGAACACCGTTTATTTGGATTATACAAATTAGAAAGAACAGATTTTAATTGAGTTTTGTTTCCTCCCGATGTATTGGCCTGGTCTGGTTGATTCCCAACGGTCCGGCTCGTCGGGTAGGTCAGGATTTTCACCTGCGAACTATTGTGGACTGTATTAGTTTTAAAATATAATGTTTATTATTTTTCTAGTCCGTAGCGTCGGCTTATTGCACGGCGTTCAGCCGGGTCGCGACGCTTTTTTGTTACGGTAGTTAATCCCGTTAAGAGAGTAAGTGTTGAGCATCGCGATGCTACAACACATTTAGACCCGACTGGTCAGTGTGTTTTGACCGCGTCGCGGTAAACACCGAGGATCTACTCTCTTATGTGTGTATGCGGCTCGCCTATGAAATAGACGATTCCATCGCAATACACACGACGTCTTCTTCCGTTCGTTCCCCTTGCGTGTGTGTTGTAAGTACACACGCAATGTGTAGTCCCATAAGGTCTGGTGCATGGACCTGCAGAAACTGCAGAGTGCCTCCAGTGTAGCAATCCCATAGCCGCTGGGGCCTCTGTGAATTGTTTCTACAGCATTAGTACATGCACTACCGGGCCTACGCTGCGTCAGGCGTAGCCATTGCATCATAGCCCTTGCAGCTGTAAAGGAACGACCGTTGCTTCGATCCACAGATCGAGCGTATTCTGTGACTTTTTCAAGACCCCCGTGCGTGAAATCCATCTTCACATGATGCACGGGAGCAGGAGAAATCCTCCACTAGAATACACCTGCTGTTCGTGGGCAGGATTTTAAGAAAGACGTACGCTATTCTGTGGGCGTGCATCCCCTAATGCTTCACAAGGGGTAAGGACAGAAGAGATGCACGGGACAGAATAGTTGATTATTACCGCCTTGGTCGAGCTCCGAAAATCGGAGATCATCGACTGTTCTTTCCTCTTTTCCAGAGGAATTCAGGTGCTTGTGTCAGTGGCCCATAAAAACTTTATGGGTGTCCACCGATGTCACGGAGCTGCGGAACGCGAAACGCACGAATCACATAATTAAACGTCAACCGCGTTTAATTATAAATTCTTCCGCTTTTTCGATCGATGCGCGAGATCACGATCATCGCAAACGACACGTACTTTTCGACCGAACAAACTTCACTCCGTGACCGTTCCGTTTGATTTCGAGACTTCTTTCCGCGGCGACTCCACGCAGTATTCACTTCGAATATTTTCAACGGAACTCCTCGAAAATCACTTACGGAATCTCAACGGAAACCTCTCTGAATTCACTAACGGAATCGCTCTTCGTCCGTGAGCGCACGGTATTTAATACCTCACGGACGAAGCTTCTTTCTCTCTCACTCTCATGCGTAATCGCCCCTTCTCATTTCGTTATTTTCAATTTAAATTAATCGAATAACAGGCGTTAGAGTCTCGACAAACATCTTTTTTGGACCTTGTGGTTCAATGCCCTCGCGCTGGCAGACAAAGCCAAGGCGATGTTTACCGAAATCCGCCGGTTGAAGTTACCCGATTATTGATATTTTTAATAACGGTAGAATTAGAGATCGCGAATCCAGGGGCGTCGCTATGTGCGATATCGCCCGAACCTCTTTCCGAAATGCACTTTTTTAAACAATGTATATATGTAAATCTAATATCATATCATATAAGTCATATCATATCAAATCATATAAGCCATATATGTAAATCTTAATATACGACTTACCTAAACTAAATGAAGTATAATATACGTGAATCATAGTAAATATTTCGAATTAGAGAATTTTTAAAGTTATTATTGTTAAACGACTAACAGTCACCTCTCGAGTGCAAAGGGCTAGTACAATAAAATACTATTTCAATATACTATATTTTTGTACTAACATTCTTTAAACATAATTTCAATTAAAAAGTTTATAAAAATATATATAATGGAAAATACTAAGAATACATATACAAATAACTTCAGAAACTCAAATTAATGTTTTCATACATGTGTATAGATATATAAATTAATCATGACTTGTTTGGTAGACAATATTAGGTGCATTTATCTCAGATCCTGACTTTCACGCATCTTGTATTTCTTGAATGGTACTTAAAAATTTATACATTTCAAAGTTCTACGCTATCTTACATAAAAGACAAATAATGTTTCTTTAACTGAGACAAATTAAAGATAAAATATCAATTACACTTTAATTGACAAGGATCTATCTCTTGTTGTAATATTGGGTATACCTATTCATATCGTATCACTTGAGTAATCTCAAAGCTTTAAATTTCAGTATTTTGCAAAATCAAGTCTGCTTCATAGTTATAAAGCTTAAATATATTACAATCATCAGTAAGCTGGTATCACTTTTTAATTCTGGTAGCATAAAACACATTAAACAAATTCTTTAAATATTACAGAAGGTAGAAATAGCACTCTTAACTCTTTGTCCCATGGTTTCAACCAATCTTCTTTTGGTAACCTTATGATTGAAAAAATCTTCACTGCATTACAATCTAGAAATCCTAACCCATTTATAAATATTAGCAGATATTTATTATAAGTGTAAAATAAAATATTACACAATAACATTATTAAATTAAGCTTAAGATCACCAATCTGATCATCAATCATTAAATGTAGTTGATTATTTTAAACATTTCCAAACAATTAATAAAAATATATTATTTATGCCTCTTATTGTTTATCTGTTATATATATCTACCATCATATGTAAATCACATTAATTACTTACCCTTATTAACTCAAAACCACAATATAATGTGAGGAATGCCATTCACTAATTATTCAAAATGTAGAACTCTCTTCTCTATTACGGTATGTATAACAATCCAAAGAAGTTACTCTCATCCTTAGAACATCAATTCCAAACGAAGATGATTGTGTCATCATTGGCCATCTAAACATAAACCATATACAATTTTATTTGAGGTATATTTATAATTATATATGCAAAATTTAAATATATAAGAGTTAGGAATGTATATTATACAAATATGTACAACAAATATAAGGTTCCTCAAACATTAAATCCAATTCGTTTAAGAATATACTGCGATATCTAAAACATGAAGAATTCTTATTTAAATATTATTTCAATAGCGATGTTTATAAAAATATGACACAATATCTTGTTAAAACTAACCTATCGTTCGTACCTGCACGCCGAGTAGCACACCGGTGGCGCTCGAGTACCGCCGAGCGCGACCGAAGGCAAAGCTGAGCGCGTACGAGTCGATCCCCACCACCGTTTGAAATGGACTAGCATGACGATGCGACATGCGGCAACAGTTGTTTTAATGGCAATAAAACCAATGCTTTGTAACGTTCAGTTTTCAATAATAGTACGTTGTGAATGGTTACATAAAGAAGTATAATGAAGTATGTTTAACTGGTATCCCGCTTACTTTGATTCTTTGTATTATTTTCTCCGTAATATTATCGATGAGTATATATAGCAAGCGGTAACAGGTACAAGAAAAAGTTGTTTAAAATTATGTGCTTAACAACATATTCAAAAATTAATAACATCAGTAAGAAGTAACCTCTTCTGCAAATTCACCGCAAAATGTATCAACGTAATGTGATCTATTACATCTAAAATTCAGGTAGTTAGTTTTCCTCATGTCAAATACAAAGAAGAAGAACAAACAAAAAAAAAACAGAAGAGTTTGAACAGGTTTGTGCACACATTTTTATAAACGTAGCTATTGAAATAATATTTAAATAAGAATTTTTCATGTTTTAGGTATCGCAGTATATTCTTAAACGAATTGGACATAATCTTTGTGGAATCTTATATTTGATGTACATATTTGTATAATATACATTTCTAACTCATACATATTTAAATTTTGCATATATAATTATAAATATACCTCAAATAAAATTGTATATGGTTTATGTTTAGATGGCCAATGATGACACAATCATCTTCGTTTGGAATTGATGGTCTAAGGACTAGAGTAACTCCTTTGGATTGTTATACATAATAGAGAAGAGAGTTCTACATTTTAAATAATTAGTGAATGGCATTCCTCACATTATATTGTGGTTTTGTGTTAATAAGGGTAAGTAATTAATGAGATTTACATATAATGGTAGATATATATATAACAGATAAACAATAAGAGGCATAAATAATATATTTTTATTAATTGTTTTGAAGTGTTTAAAATAATCAACTACATTTAATGATTGATGATCGGATTGGTGATCTTAAGCTTAATTTAATAATGTTATTGTGTAATATTTTATTTTACACTTATAATAAATATCTGTTAATATTTATAAATGGGCTGGGATTTCTAGATTGTAATGCAGTGAAGATTTTTTTAATCATAAAGTAACCAAAAGAAGGCTGGTCGGAACCATGGCACAAAGCGTTAAGAGTGTTATTTCTACCTTCTATAATATCTGAAGTATTTGTTTAATGTGTTTTATGCTACCAGTGTTAAAAAGTGATTCCAATTTAGTGATGATGGTGATATATTTAAGCTTTATAACCATGATGCAGATCTGGTTTTGCAAAATACTGAAATTTAAAGCTTTGAGTTTGCTCAAGTAATACGACATGAACATGTATGCCCAGTATTACATAGCAAAAGATAGATCTTTGTCAATTGAAGTGTAGTTCACATTTTATGTTTAATTTGTCTCAGTTAAAGAATCATTATTTGTCTTTTATGTAAAATAGCGTAGAACTATGAAATGTATAAATTTTTAAGTACCATTCAAGAAATACAAGATGCGTGAAAGTCAGGATCTGAGATAAATGTACCTAATATTGTCTACCAAACAATTCATGATTAATTTATGTATCTGTACACATGTATGAAAACATTATTTTGAATTTCTGAAGTTGTATATGTATTCTTAGTATTTTCCATTATATGTGTTTTTATAAACTTTTCAATTAGAATTATGTTTAAAGAATGTTCGTATAAAAATATAGTACATTTTATTAGTATTTTATTGTTCTAGATGATAATATTTGCATGCTGGAGAAAATTCTATTCAGTAGTTCTGTAAATTTGAAACAAAATCTGAAACATAACTTCTTGCGAGCATTGTTTTGAAACTAATTGCTATGGTATATATACAGTGTATCATCATTTTCTGCATTAGGAGAGTCATTATTTTAGATGTTTTAGTTTGTTTTCGGGTTCTAATTCTTCTGTGCTGCTTTACATTCTTTTTGTTTTGGTAAATAATCTTTTTGGGGCAGTCTTTTTTCTGATGCGATATTCGTATGCTTTCTCTGAAGTTGCTTTTTTAGGGTAATTATAAAAGGTTACGTAAATGCCTTGATGTTTGGAAGATTTTTATTTAGCTGATATGTATTAGATTCACCTGTAGCTAAAAAACAATTTGTCATCTTACATCATTAGCAAATTGAACATATATATATATATATTAGATTTAAATTTTCTATGTAAACTTTTTAATAAAATAAGATAGAAGTCTTATGATTGTATTAGTAAAATTATAAATAAATTTGAGAACATGAATTATGGTGTATAAAGTATAAATATACAAAATGATTCGAATGTACAAATAATTTTGAAGGTTTTGATGCTAATATCTGATTAATCCTTCTTTAGCACAAATAGTATGATTTAACAATATACTGGCTGTCCATAATATCTACAAATTTCTTCCTTGTATACTTTTTGATGGAGTCATACATTTTGCAAATTTTATCTTTTTACATTTCTTTTGAAGTTGTTCCATAATTTCCGAGTCTTTTTTTAATTTCAGTGTAAATCATTCTTTGGGATTTATGTGAGTACTCGGTGCAGGAGTTCATATTGTAATGACAGGTATTACATTTCCATCCTTTTCAGCAATTCAAGTTGTGTTCAGGATTATTACTTTGTGGAAAATAAAATTCATTCAGTAGGTGTATTTTAACTGCTCTTTGTTTAATATTTTGTGGGGATCGTCACGAACTGTCCGCAGAGAGCGACGTTCGTGCTCACTTCTCCCCAAAAATCTAAAACAAATGAGCGGTTGCCCTGTTGCCGATTGCTCGACATACAGTTCAACCAGCCATCGTTCCTCTCCGCAGACAATGTCGCATCTCTTACAGTTCGGCCATCCTGACCACATGGTCGTCCTCGACCATAGTTTTATTCAGGGTCTTCTTCTTGATAATTTGTTGCCGATTCACACTCACTGTCACTTATCCATAACTTCATTCTATCCGGACTAAACACACCAGAAAAAGGTTTCGCAGTTAATTGAAATCCTTCGATGTCCTTAACTAAATATCTGTCCATTCTTAACACTTTATCTATGACGTAAGGTCCTTTATATTTCGGTAAAAGTTTTTGATTCACGCCCGGTGTCGTAATTACATTCTTAATCATAACATAATCTCCAACTTTATATACATACGGCTTCTTATGCCTCTTACCAAATGCACACTTATTATACTCCTGTAACATACGGTTCTGTACAATAGCAGATTCTCTCAGCTTATCTCTATCTACATAGGTTGCACTATAAATACGAAAATATTCTCGAAGGTTATCATCCGAGAATCCGTATTGCGAATAGCCAAATAAAAGTGAACTTGGTTCAGTTCCTATTGCTTTATGATGCGTATTATTTAATGTAAATTGAGCTTTCGTTAAGGCTTTTAACCAGGATTCTCCAGAAGATAGTTTCGCTAAAATGGACCTTAAAAATCTATTAACGCGTTCTACCTGCCCATTTCTTCTGGGTGTTGCTGTTGCTACTTTTACATGCTGGATTTTTAATTCAGATAGAAATTCGCTAAAATCGCCAGAGGTAAACGCACTACCTCTATCCGACACAATGCGCACGCAAGGACCAAAATGATGAAAATATTGCTTCAAACAAACTATAACTTCCTTTAGAGCTGTAGATTTCACCGCATATAACATAACATATTTTGTAAACGCATCGACAACAATAAAAATATATCTAAAACCATGTTCGACTTTCTCTAGCGGACCATAATGATCAACGTGTAACGTTTGAAGAGGTTTAGTTCCTTTATCATAAATATGAAGTTCTCCTTCTACTTTCCCGGTTGGAGCTGAATAAGTTAGGCAAGTAACACAATTAGTGATATAATCCTTAACTAATAAATGCATGTTAGGGAACCAATATGTTTTAGTAATTAATTCAATTGTTTTACCAACCCCTACATGACCAACGTCGTTATGACAAATCCGAATTACGTTATTGATCATGGCCTCCGGTACAAAAAATAATATTTTATCGCCGTGCTTCTTATAAACTACGCCGTTTCGTAATTCAAATTTAGCACTTTCGCCAATCTCAAGTTCTCTATGTAGTTTCTTAATTGTAGAATCCTTCAATTGTTTATAAACTAATATTTGTTCAAATGATAGGGGTTCGATTACTAATACGTTTCGACTTAATGCATCTACGTGACGCATCCGATCCGCTGTACGATGCTCTATTTCATAATCATAATTTTGTAATATCAAACACCACCGATTAATGCGAGGATTAATGTCTTTTTTACCTAATGCTAATTTTACTGCGTTACAATCCGTTACTATAGTGAAGTGAATCCCTTGAAGGTATATACGAAATCGTTCTATTGCGTAAATAATGGCCAGTGTCTCTAATTCGTAACTATGATAACGATTTTCGGTGTCTGTCGTTCGTCTGCTAAAATACATTACAGGATGCATACATTTATCGCGTTGTAGTTGTAATAAAATAGCACCATATCCATACCAACTAGCATCCGTATGCAGCTCTGTAGCCGCGTTTGGATTATAAAAAGCTAATATCGGTCGATCTACTAACATATTTCGCAACGATTCAAATGCAGTTAATTCTTCCGCCCCGAATTTAAATGTCACTCCTTTTCTAATAAGATTGTACAGTGGTCTTGCGATTCGGGCAAAATTAGGTACAAACTTCCTGAAATAGCTTGTTAATCCCAAAAAACTTTGAACTTGTCTTACTGTTTTAGGTTGCGGAAAACCTTGTATGGTCTTAACATTTGCCTTATTCGGTGCAATCCCATTTCTATCGATATTATATCCTAAATATTCGATTTTCTGCTGGAGAAATTTGCATTTACTGAATTTTAATTCTAAATTATAACGGCCCAACAGTTTCAAAACTTCTTTCAAAATTTCTAAATTTTCATTAATGTCTTTGGCGATTAGAATATCATCCAAATACAACAAAACTTTTCCTGATTCCAGTAGTGGTCTAAATATTAAATTGATAAATCTTTGAAAAGCTGCCGGGGCATTTGCAAGTCCGAACGGCATTTTCAAATATTCAAATTGTCCATCGGGCGTAACGAATGAAGTAAATCTTATTGAGTCACTAGCAATAGGAATATGATGAAATCCATCTTTCAAATCCAAACTCGTGAAATAGGCACTATTAGAGAGTCTATCAATTTGATCTTCTATCAGTGGAAGGGGGTATCTATCTTTCACTGTAATTTTGTTCAATGCCCTATAGTCCACGCAAAGTCTGTAAGTACTATCCTTTTTCTTTACCAGGACAATTGGACTGCTAAAATCTGAATTGCTCGGTCTAATAATCCCTCGAAACAATAAATCGTTAATAATCTTTCGAACTTCTACCTTTTCGTGCCAAGACAATCTTCGAGGCGAAAAATAGAAAGGTTTACTACTGTCAGTAAGTTTAATTTGGAATTTATAATCTATCGGTTCGGTTCTATGTTCTGAGTTTACATAATTACTTATTAATTCCATTAAACTTTGTTTAACTTCAACGGAAAGAGATGCATCTAAATTTTCGTTAACTATGTCTAATTTGTCTTTCGTTTCTATGGCCTCGATATTTAATATCTCGTCTCTATGATTTTTATCATAATAAATATGTACTACTTTACTAAGAACAACGGTTATCTCTGGCCTGGTCGTGAATTCACGTCCTAACAAAGCGCTGTACGTCGTTGTCGAGTCAGGTACAACCATGAATCTTACTTCAAAAATATCATTCGGTAACAGTTGTAACTTAATTTTAACGGTTACGTACCCTATAATAGATAACGGTGATTGGTTTACACCTCCATAATTAAAATTCTGCGTACCTTGCACTAATTCATATTTGCCAAAAAAGTTGCTAAATGCCTTATACGTCATAAGGTTTATGGCACTACCTGAGTCCACTAACGCCTCGACAAAATAATTTTCCTCCTTTTCTTCCGTTAGCAGAACACAGTAGTCTCGAGATAGTCCCTATAGTGGTGAATACCTTCGCTGTCCGTCGGCTGTGAAATCCTGCGGCCTATCAATCAACGACACGCTTGTTGACTTCGGCGTCTCCGTTCGCGATGTCTTTGGACACTTCTGATAGCCATGTCCTTGTTCGCCACAAGAGAAGCAAGATCCGCGCTCTCTCTTCGGTTTCGAACAAGAGCTTGCCAGATGTCCCTCTGCATTACAATTGAAACACCGTCGTGTAGGCTGCGGTTGGTCCACTGAATTTGTATTGCCACTAGGTCTATGGGTCATCATGATCCTTCTGTCTGCAACGATGTTCTTCTTCACGTGGGGCTTCAATGTTATATTTTCAAATGCTTCCAACAGTTCAGACGGTCCCGTAAAGCGATGCATTCTTGCTTGACTTTGTAGTTGGTCATCTGGAATCCCGTCGATCATATAATTGACTAGCTCATCTTCGTCAATACCCACTTTATTAGCCAGAATCATCTTGTCATGATGATATTCGCTAAAATTCTCTTGCACTCTCCACACTCTTGCTTCAAATTTTCTGCGCAGCATCAATTTATTTTGGCGATGGTCAAACATTTTTCTCATATTCGCCAACAGGGTTTCAACACTCATTTCTATATGTTGAGGTTTCGAGTGTAGCCATTCCAATGCTTTTCCTTTCAGTTTCGTAGCAATGAGAATCTTTACAGATTTTTCATCCAAGTCATAATTATCTCTTAACAATGTTAAAGATTTTTCCCACACTGAAACGGTATCGGTGGAACCATCAAAATCACTTAGCATATCACCCACCGCTCTCATATTCACATTCGGTCCATAACTTGCACTTCGTACCGATTGGGGTGAATTCCTTAAAATTTCATTTTCTCGTCTCATCAAATCTATTTCTCGTTGTAAAAGATCCCTCTCCCGTCGGACGAATTCTAACTCTCTTGCGAACTGGCTTGAATCAGTTTGGCTCTCGAACGTTTCCGTCACGCTTGTTTCTTGACACTCGCTGCCGTTATCGTTTGCCGAGACCATCCAGGTGCCTTCGGGATCAGCGGTATTTAGCCTTGTTAAGAGATCGTTCTTCGATCCCGACGTCGGTAGATCCAGACGTTTCAAGCACTGCTTCAGTTGCGGAATTGTAAAGTTTTGACTCATTTTCACTTTATAGCCTGTCTTAAAGTGCACAAAACTACACACGTAAACACGTAAACACGTAAAAAATGTACCAAAAAAATGTCATAAACGAAATTCACTCCTTCGCATAAAACAAAACGAATTCGCGTATCCTTACTGAATCCGAATCCCACTTCTGACAAACTGTGAGGATCGTCACGAACTGTCCGCAGAGAGCGACGTTCGGGCTCACTTCTCCCCAAAAATCTAAAACAAATGAGCGGTTGCCCTGTTGCGGATTGCTCGACATACAGTTCAACCAGCCATCGTTCCTCTCCGCAGACAATGTCGCATCTCTTACAATTTCATTTGAGAATATTAAGCCTGTATTTATTTAAAGTTCCATCAATAATAGTGGGATTTTCGATTTCATTTGCTGTTATGGATTCTAATATCATTACTGGGCAACCTTCTGGTTTTACACTTGGAATTGTATTTTTGGTTTATAAGGTTATATTGAACTTTCTGCACCCGAATTATCCTAACCGAAAGTGTATTAATTTTGATTTAAATTTGCTCCCATTGGAAAAAATCACTTTGTTACAGAATAAGATTCGTTTTTGAAAATTCTTTCGTGTACGTTTTTTTCGGAAGTATGTATGAAAATTATTATTCTACAATACTCTTTGATATATATCTTTCTTAAAATTATGATTAACTGTCGTTACAAGTTTTGGTGCAGATGTGCGAGGATTATTTTTTATTCCAAGTACCATTATTTTTTCCTTCCTGAATGTTAATTTCCTTGGATATTCTATACGTCTTTCATTTGTAATGTTACTTTTCTTTTATTATATACTGTAGTATTCTTGATTTATTTCGGCTTAGTGATTGTACAATTTTTTGATAATATATATTGTCATTACGTAGTTGCAGTACTAATTCATGTTCACATTTACTTAATCTTCTCGTTCTCGAGGTTTGGTTAATTTTGAAGAGTTGCGTTATAGGGAAACTGTTAACCACACAGTATATTGAAATCAAGAAACGTGGGATGGTTACATCTCATTTATAGAAATTACTCCTTTTGTTTACAGGTTCAACTAGCTTTTTTGACTTTAAAGGTGCTATGTTTATTCTTAGTACATTTTTTACAAAATTTGTTTGTTATCATAGTTTCTTAAATTACTTATCTTATTTTATTTACTTACTGTCTTGAAAATTTTCAAAATATTCAAACTATGCATTGTGTCCTGCTAAAAATATTGATAATACCTAGTAAAGAATATTTATCTATAAATCGTGTGTTGGAAATATAGTAACTCAAAGGAAGAAATCATTTGCTCTCTGAAAATGTAAATACCTTAGTTCTTTTACATGAATATAAATGATTAATAGATTAATCGTTAAATGTTCATTATTTTCATCTGTAACTTAGTAAAGAATGTGTTACAGATCATTTACGAACAACATAAATATTGGGATATTTAATTAACAGCTAAAATATGAATGTGTCAGGGCACAATCGTAAAATTATGGCTACATTTTCATACGCGTGTTCTTATGAATTTCACTACTCGCGTACTTGTGTATCAGTAAATTGAGGTCTCAGAGTGTGAATTTCATTATTTGATCAGCTTTTGCGCAGCGGTAGATATTATCGATCTAGAATGAAGAATACCCGTTTTTGGGGACGGACAGCTCATAGTACATGAGATATACAACATTAAAGTTGTTGTCGAAGTTTATTACACATGAAATGAGAAGGAGAAACTAGAAACAAGCGTGTGTAGGAACTCGGCAGTAGTAGCGGTGCGAGTTCAAATTATGTTGGGATATCTTTTTTTAAATCTTTATTTACATTTTCTGTCTATATCTGGGACCCGTAGACCCAGTTCAATCGTACTCGAGTGCAGATTTCCTTCGCGTATACCTTATCTTCTGCATAATTCCTTCGATAAAGACAAGGTTTCTCACTCTAAATGCTGTTATGCAGCTCTAAAGTGTCACGCAGCTTCCGCTGTGCTTTACAGTCGGTTGTAGATATTCTAATTCTAGTTCTCTATTAGGTTTTTATTCAAACCTTTCCTTTTTCGTCACATACAAAAATATGAAATTTCGATTCATGTGAGAAATTAGTGTTTTTCCAAAAGGTATTTTTTGATCTCAGTAGTCCCTCGCAAATGCTAATCCCCGTATTCCGACAGTTTTTCTAATGAAAGTCTTTTCTCTGTGTTCGACCATGAAAATTTTCGCTTCTCGATATCCTTCTATAAGCTTCAGTAGATACCGTTTTATTGAACATATCAGTACACATTGTAGTAATCTTAGATATTGATTCGAATATTTTTTGCGCTTCCCATATCACGGTCTTTCTTTCCCAAACGGCCGAAATCTTGTGCAGTACGTTCGTTACTTAACCCTAGAACTCCTAAGGTGGGGGTTCCTCGAACCCACAAATTGAAAAACTTTAAATTAGAATCATTTCCTTTCCGTAAAAAATTCTCTTAAAATTATTTATTGTTGTATACACATTTAAGTTTGATATTAAGAGATTCCCGTTGCTATGTATAAAAAATTAGTAATCATAATAGAAGTATAACTGACCACGCCCTCGCGCTCTCCTTTCTCCAAAGAATAAAAATTACAGAACGAAGAATGAAACTATGTAACTGATTGAGAACTTAACTGGAATGACACTACGAGCTAAAATATATTGTAATCTCTATTAATTACAATGTTGTGGAAGAGAACTAGAACGCTCCCTTTGACAATTACATGATTAACGGTTATGGTTGCTATGTTTATTTACAGTAATCAATTACGGTAATCATGAAAATATAATTGGTTCACTGTCCATCTCTAGCCCTTAGCGGTCTGATGTCGAGTGGCACTCGACATCGGTTTTCGTTCTAGCAAGTCCGATGGCGCGTGTGGTTCGACATAGTTTTGTGTTCTGTCGCGTCTTGTATTAAGTTTCACTATGTCTCAATTTTAGACTAAATAAGATAAGATAAGAGTTACAGGATAGAAAATTTCAAATAAGCCATACATCTTGAACTTCCTATATATGCGAAACATGCAACAGACAACCGGGATTGCATGTTGGAGAATGTTTTAAACGTTATCATACGATGGTTAATTATAAACTGTAAACAATAAAAAAATGTTTATATATATCTCTCCCTGCGTTCGTGCTTAAAATTTTATAATTTTATTTTATATAGCCACTAATTCTTAGGTACGTTACGTCAGTAAAGTCATACATGTTCCACAATAAACGCAACCAAGCGGATAAGCGACTTGTAAAATCTGTGTGGACCAGCTGGTACGCACTTGCGAATCCAGTTCAGTCCTGCTGGAACGAAACGGTAAAGAGCGTCCGGTCCGCAAAGGGCTAGAATAGGGCTATGCATATCATGTTGGAATTTACTTTATCTTGTAACCGTATAGTTACTTAGTTTCAGATAAAGTTTACATTGTCATTTATATTATAATTTTAATGCTGAATCTGTCTGTACTTAGGCTGGCTATTCGCTTCATCAAATCTCAACTCGCATACTAGCACTATATACGTATTACTTACTATTTTATCTACATCTTTTTTTGTTTGCGTTGTAATACGATACATCAGAATTTATATATCAATCTTTGCGTGCCATTTCTGCTATTTTTATTTTATTGGGCTGTGGATATCAATTACGCTTTTCTGTCAGTAGTGTGCGTTAATTGTATGTCTCTTGTAACTCAAGGTCGGGTGTTGGCATACATACTCACACGCGGAATTAACGTTGTATGAGGTAGTTGTAAATGAGAAAATGGTGTGCGTGATTATGTCTCCTCGTGGTGTTACCTGCTTCGTGTACGTTTCTGATCTGATCTTTTTCGTTGCCACTAGAGCCCATGGCCTTTCCGGGTCAGTAAAAAATTCGCTGCTTGATCTTCCTGAGTTTGGAAATAATGCTAATCAGCGATTTAGGATTTGTTATACACTCTTCCTCTTAGGCCTTAACGCGGCCGCTGAGATGGAGTGTTACAATGGTGTTTGCAAGTGCGATGATGGCTAACAACGACGGGAAGTTCTTCCAGGTTCTTACCAACGGTATTTCGCCCGTTACAATACACGCCAGAATGACTCTTCGGAGATCCCCCTCTTACAACACATGTCGCGTTCTCTAATGGTCAGAAAGCAAATGTCGTCAGCGGACAGCGGTGTGATCACTTTAGACGACTGTTTCTCCGAATGTGATTGTGCGAGTGTACTCTTTACGAATGATAGATTTTTACGAGTGAATGAATGAATGCGGCGTTTGTAATTGTCTGCACGTTTTTCAAGCGCGTTTTTGTATGTGATTCGCGGTGCCGAAGTAACTCAGATTTATATACAGGAGTTCGTCTGGTCACTCATCCATACCTCAAGACGATACGCTAATTGGTTAAGGTCGAAAGCTTAAGACTCCAATCAGCGTATGCGCTGAGTGCCACCAACCCCCGTACTTGTACGCTTAGCACGCGTTTCGAGAACGAGGTTGGAGTTAGCCATTCGGAGCCGGAAGATTTCCAGAATTTTCGCAACGAAGGGGAAATTTCCTCCGGGCCAGTGTATCTGTCGCATGGCGGTACCGGGTGGGCGCCTTTCGGAGGTCCCTCATTTATGACATGCTGTTGGCTATTGTGGAATAACGGTGACTTGAAAATTAAACTATTGTCCCTAGACGGAAGTTAAGAGAGTTCAAAAAAAGACGTAAATGCTAAAACTGTTTAATCCTTAAAAATAGCATTACCGGCACGCTCGTGTCATAAATGCTGATGGAAAGCTTTCCGCAGTTGTTCCGTAGGACGGAATAACACGGATTTGGCGAGAGGACGAGAAGAAGTGAAATATTAAATACTTCCAATTACAAACAGCATTGTCTTTCACCAGGGCATAGTCTAATCTTTTAGTAACATACGATTCGTATAGTCCAATGCTATACTCAAAAAGAGACTCCGTTCTGCGCCCGTGACATAAACCGCGTAAAAGGCGACGACTATATTTGAGCATCGTGTGCCTCAACATGTCTTGAATGCTCTGAGTTCAGGAAATCGAAAAGCAGTCGCTTTGATCAGCAGTAATATGGGATGTAATTATTCTAAAGGGTTATTTTATCTTACCAAAGATAATGATTACGTTCGAAATGAAATCGAAATGTAAATTGCTACCATACAATGATTGAAAGGTATATCCTAATGACTAATGTCATGAATGAACATAATTATAATAATGTAATGAAATGTATCGCATGTATATGCTCATTTTAATCAGTGTTTACTGCGTTCTTAACTCCTTAACCTACGATTTACGTTTGAGAATTTTGGGCCGAAAACGTAAACAAACTCGCGCAGCCTTTGAGTCATTCGCACGACTTGTATCACACCGTTGCAGATTATTAATTTTGTATTACTGATTTTTGTATAAACAAATTTTTTGTAATACTTGCATCTACCACAATTATTACATCAGGTTGTAATTACTTATCAAATATTCCACAAATATTTATAACTTTAAGAGGGCGCCGCCGCTAATATTTACGTTTGGTCCGATCATCTACTACGGGCTATGCCCGTAATATTTTTGTTGGGTCCAATTATCTGCTACGGGCTATGTCCGTGGTTGTAGGTTAAGGTGTTAATACGACTAGCCTTGTGGCGGTGCCGTTTGTTTCTCGAATGCAGCGCCTGCCAATACTCATTGTGCCAGCTATTTGAAATGTGTTTTTTCGCTTTCTAAATGTGTGACCTCCGCCACAATTAGTTGACCGGAACGTCCATCAAATCACATTCAGGTATAGTCTTCTGCTCACTTGAAGTTCGCAGCAGGAATGCGAGGAAAGTGGAAGGGATACACCTATTTTCACGCACACGTTCAATTCTAGTTCGCTATTCGTCACGGCAGGTACAGACAAATGTGGGATGACTGACAAGGAGGTCAGCGCGATAGATGGAGATAATGAGAAACACGCCACAGGCAGAGCTCCATTATCGTAGATGTAACATATTGCTATTACACAATAGTTATATGTGATAGAGGACAACAATTCATGCTAGTTTTTTTATAATATGCTAGGATAGCGTTGGTTATATAATTAGCAGTAGGATTACTATATGCGATAATAGCAATGTCAAATTTTAATGTCTTTGGAACATTGTTCTCTTGGGAAACATGGCTTAATAGTCTTTTGTAGAAAATGACTAGAGTTAAACCGGATTATGTTATACAATTTGATACTTTGATATTCCACTTATAGAAAAACGGTTGATATTACATAATATCCTTTTTTATACTAAATAACTCTTACGAGATAAAACGGACATTTTATGCATTAAACGTAAGCATAAACAAAACCTCAGTAGTTTATAGTCTCCAAATTTTATATTTATATGCGTATCGAGATAGGGACACAATTGAAAACTATTGCTACTACTATGGCAGAGTGCGTGGCTAAGGTTCAGAACGTGTGGCTCGGGTGGGGATGGGCGTACCGATCCCTCTTTGCCCCTGTGCCTCTTTGCGTTGGACTTCAAGTGAGCGGAAGACTATAATTGAGTCGGTGAATTGCATATTAAGAAATGGCTAGGGGACAATCGTTGGGATTATCGGAAGAAGGAAGTAAGGGACGGGAGTTGACACTGCTTCAATTTCCATTATAAAATCAATTCGGATAGAATTATTAAATCACTAATGTGATGATTATGTGGTAGTAACATCGGGTGTTACTATTGATTGACACATGTTTTAACTTACAACCAACTCGCAATGTGCCTCCTAAATTTATATAAGGATTTAAATTTAACGGTTCGCTTCTTTTCGGCAATTGAATTTTTCCTTTTATGCATTTTATTTCTAACGCAAAGATATCTCATCGAATTTCTTTTATTATTACTAAGTGAACATTTTGAACCGCCTGCTGCATTAGCTCACCCTTGCTATTGATTTTATTTCTTCAAATGTTAGCAAAACGTAATAGTCTACATAAAAACCTTTTTGAAGGTACATGCTGTGTAAGGGTACTTATCGTGTTCGTTCTGCGCAAGCTGATTCTAACATCGTACAGCTAGACATGTGGCGCAAGCGGTCCTGTAGATTACCATATTCGGTTCAAAGATTTTAATTGCATCGTCTATGGAATCGCGTCATAAAATTGTTTAAAAGGCTCTGTCATTAAGGTGCACGTTAATTTGCCTGACCATATGCTCAATATCTGCCGTCAATACAAAAACATGAGGCCGAAGCGGAAGAAGTCTATACTCGACTCCTTCGTAATCAGGTGATACGGTAGGTAGTAACCGTTACCGTCTCAATCCTTACTGACCTGTGTCATATGTCCTGATGTGATGTATTCTTGCAAGAACTGTTCGTAATACTTCAAAAGACTAGGATTTCGTTGAAACTTGGACTCTGAAGCATAAAATCATTTCAATATGAGATTCACCAATGTGCTTCTTCCGTTGAGTAAAAGGCAAATGTACCATATATCTTCCATTAGAATCGCGGAATATAGTATCAACAGTGATTTTCACAGTCTAATTCTTCCTTTAAAAAGTACTGTTTTTCAGGAATCGCCTTGATCACATCACTCATACACGCTTGGCTCTAGAACACCGTGACAACCGGGTCGAAACACCGGCGCACGCACTCCGCCTAACCGAGTAAGTAAAGAAACGATGAAAGTAGTGGTATTTCACCGGCGATGTTACCATCTCCCACTTATGCTACACCTCTCATGTCTCCTTACAATGCCAGACTAGAGTCAAGCTCAACAGGGTCTTCTTTCCCCGCTAATTTTTCCAAGCCCGTTCCCTTGGCAGTGGTTTCGCTAGAAAGTAGATAGGGACAGAGGGAATCTCGTTTATCCATTCATGCGCGTCACTAATTAGATGACGAGGCAATTGGCTATTTTTTTTCTTTTTAAATCGGACAGTGCTTCTGTAAACAGTCAATACACTGTCGGACATTATGCCTGTAAGCCAGCAGCGCTGTGGGAGGAAGCAAAGCAAAAACCAGCTCTGAAGTTATTAATTCAGCAATTTAACCAACGCCGGTTCTCACGGGTCGACGGGTTGAACTTGTGCTCGCGTTAAATTCATTGAAGCAAGCTAACGTACCTACGATAGTCCTGCTCGAAAGGACTTTTAGGTCCTTCGACTTGAACGCATGCACCTCGATAAGCTCGCTGGTGGACTGCGGGCTCCATACACCACGCCACGTGAGAGTGCAGGATGTACACTGCACAGTATTGCAGGAATATCTTTGCTTAGTTAGCCGAACCAGATCTTCGTTATCGCCATAATAGGCCTTCTTACGTCTATGCGGTGTTGCCAGGCAGGATTGCTCACTAACAACCTGGGCGTCTATTATTACCGCTTTGTTATCCTTGGCGGCAACCAGGTCAGGTTTTCGGAGCCCAGAACGGCGTAACCACCATTTCTCAGGTAGCGCGCCAAGTAGCGTGTCAATGCGTTGTGCCTCGAGATACGAGTATGATGTGATCGGTGACAAATCTGGACCACGTGGTTTAGGGTCTCTACAGCTAAACATCCGGCACGACAGGTTCTATCGGCGTACCTACCGCGAGAAGTACGTGACCGCGTAGCTAAATCGTTTATTCGCGCACGGCAGGAATTTACAAAATCCTTGCCGGTCAAAAAAAAGCGCGTTCCCTCGCCAACCCAATCGTGTTGGCCTTTAACCTGCCTAAAGTGCTTCAGAGCTACACCGTCGGTGGAGTTATGTAACTTCTCCGCCAACCGGTTAGATATTTTACCCTTCGTATCCACTACTACGCCATGGTCTATAAGTCGCCTATGAGCCTTTCCAATTTCATCGGTGAGAAAGGAACCAGGAGCCCCCGCTCTTGCTAGAGAGGAGAGGGACAACCGTTTGAGGCGATTATGACGTAGTAGTGGGGCGACCCACCTCACGGAGGGTAGCCCAAGGCCACCGTCTCTAATGTCACTATGAAAGTAACCGGTGGGTGTATCATGCGGTAGAGACAACCATTTACGTAGAGCTGCACGAGTCAACCGATCAATCTTGTTTAGCACTCCGATATAGACGTTACCTAGCGATAATAGATGGAAGATGCTAGGCATAACATAGACACGCAGTATGAAAAGCCGCTGCTGTGGCTTGAGGGGAGCCTGACTCAGCCTCCCTATGTCTTCGGCAATTTTAGATGTCGGATTACTGGAAAGACGACCCTCCGGTGTAAATGGCACGCCCAAGTAGGTCCATTGGTCGGACCTCCGTAATGCAGGTAGTGATCTACTGCCGACAGTGAATGTTACTGCGGGATCGACTACCGCTTTCTTCACATGCGGCACGGATTTAATTGCCAACGAGAAGGACTTTCCAGTATTAACATATCGAGGCTTGAGGACGATAAGAACGTGGTGGTGTTGTCCAATAAACACTGCAGGCCAGCACGTGTCGAAGACATAAGGATGACATCATCTGCGAAGGCCGCTGCATTCACCTTGACGCCGTCATTATCCGCGCCAATATCTGCTGGGAGTTTTCTCAGTAGGCGATCCAAAACAAGATAGAAAAGGTAAGGAGATAAGTGATCACCTTGTTTCACTCCGCGCTTCGGACAAATGGGTTCAGAGACCCATTCGGTGCAAGCGAGTCGAGTGGTGCCCGTAGAATAGATGTACCTTACGTACTGGGCAAAGACAGATGGCACACCAGCAGATATCAAGGTGTCAAAGATCGCGTTGTGAGAGACGGAGTCAAAAGCTTTAGAGACGTCCAATGACGCGAGGAAGAGAGGCTTGAATCTCTGCATGTGGTAGCGCAGAGTAAGGTCAAAGTGAAAGATATTTTCAGCACAACCATTAGATCTACGGAAGGCGCGTTGACGTTCATCAAACGGGAGGTGGTTAGATAGCCTTCTAGCAAGGATTTTATGGAAGCTACGCAAAATAACTGAGGATACCGATATAGGCCTAAAATCCTCGGGAAGATGGGCTCCGGGTTTCTTGGGAATAAAAGTTGTCCGGGATTCAAGAAGGAATGAAGGGACTTTCCCAAGTAGTAAGAACAGGTTGAAGATTTTCACAAGAGCCCCAGGCGGCATCCTCCTCAGGAGACTAGGGGAGACACCGTCGGGACCCGAAGCAGAGCCTTTCTTAAGATAGGCACGAGCTACCTCTACGGACAAAATCAGTTCCCAAAGTTGTGCTAAGGTCTGATCCACGGCTAGAACACCGGGAGAGACAGATGTTTCGGCGCACATGATTGCGGACCAGTAGCTAACCATATCCTCCTTAGCCGGGTAACTAACTGCGTTAATACCCTCCAAAATGTCTCTAGCGCATCGTGACCGATTCTTCTTCCACAAATCTTGGACCTTCGCGTAGTTAACACGCATCAATCTTCGAGCCAACAGGTGTTCGTCGGGAGCAGCTGGCTTCATCACAGGCTTCCGTGGTCGAGGAGTTGGAAATATCGACCGTATATATAAGCAGAGCCTTTCATACGTCTCATCTCTGGAATTCCTGTGCATGTCTAAGCATATTCGATCCAGGACATCCTGATGGAAATCGGTGCCACATGCAGGTGGTAGCTGTGAAATATAATCCACGATCTCTTGCATCAGGTGACATTCTTCAGCAGGTGTAGCGCCTTCACTAGGTGGTGGAGGTGACTGGACACGCAGAAGGGACATACCCTGTCCCTATACGCGGCCGCCTTGCGATGGCTCTTAATCGCATCAATGGTTCGGTCAGGAAAGGCGAAATGTAGTGCCTGATTTATAAACCTGGTACCTGCACGGAGGAGCTCGACCTCTTTACGGGCCAGCAATGCGTCCTCCTCGTCGTTCCACCTAAGTTTCTTGGCTGGAACGTTGATACGGACGTCGTACCAATCAGGATGGGCCCTTCTATAATGGACCCCACGACCCTGAGACGTAGTGAAGCAACGCGAGCAACCCGGAAATTCGGATGAGAAGGTGTTACCCAGCGTGGAATGGTCAGAGCGGATAGTGCTCGCAATTGGGGGGAAAGATGCTGGAGCGGACGAGCCAGAGGACCCACCGCTTTTACATTAACCATCCGAGGCAGATTTATTTCTTTTCGGCCCAGCAAAATGAAACCCGAGGGGGGAGGCAGCCCCCAAGGGCCGTAGTCGTCGCACGCCGTTTAGCTGTGGATGCCACCAAAAGGGATAGGCAACACCCACGTTTACCGGCGGGTACCACTAGGAGGTAGGACGTCCGACTTCGACGGGAGAGGCTGAAGGGCCAGAGACCTGTATTACGCGTCACTGTCCCTGTAGCTATGACACTCGAAAACACCAACGTCACACTCTCGGTGCCACACGATGTAAGGTGGCTCCCGATCCCTCCGCACCACCACGAGGTGGGGGACGGACAACGTCTGACTGTTTCCAAGAGTGAGACGAAGGCGCTTAAGAGAGTCATAGTTACTCCCGCCTTTTTCTTGAAATTCATGTCTTACCATCAAAAGAACATGAGTATGAAGGAGGTTGCGCGTTATATCTAAGCTTTATACTGCGTTTTGCCTGAATCCATGCATTCCCATCAGGAGAACATGAGTATCAAGGAGGTAGCACGTTATATCTATGCCTTATACTGCGTTTTGCCTGAATCCACGCTTTGCCATCAGGAGAACATGAGTATGAAGGAGGTAGCACGTTATATCTATGCCTTATACAGCGTTTTGCATGAATCCAAACTTTCCACTCAGAAGAACATGAGTATGAAGGAGGTGGCACGATATATCTATGCCTTATACTGCGTTTGCCAGAGTCCATGCTTTCCCATCCGCAGAACATGAGTATGAAGGAGGTAGCACGTTATATCGACGCCGTACACTGCGTTTTGCGTGAATCCATGTTTTCCCACCAGGAGAACATGAGTGTGAACGAGGTAGCACGTTATATCTATGTCTTATACTACGTTTTGCCTGAATCCATGCTTTCCCATTAGGAGAACATGTGTATGATGGAGGTAGCACGTTATATCTATGCCTAAACTGCACTTTGCCTGAAATCCATGCTTTCCCATCAGGAGAACATGAGTATGAAGGAGGTAGCACGTTATATCTATGCCTTGATACTGCGTTTTGCCTGAATCCAAGCTTTCGCATAGGGAGAAGGTAAGTATGAAGGAGGTAGCACGTTATATCTATGCCTTATACTGCGTTTGCCAGAATCCATGCTTCCCACCACGAGAACATGAGTATGAAGGAGGTAGCACGTTATATCTATGCCTTATACTGCGTTTTGCCTGAATCCATGCTTTCCCATAAGGAGAAGGTAAGTATGAAGTGGGTAGCAGGTTATATCTATGCCTTATACTGCGTTTTGCTTGAATCCACGCTTTCCCTTCAAGAGAACATGAGTATGAAGCAGGTAGCACGTGATATATATGCCTTATACTGGGTTTTGCCAGAATGCGTGCTTTCTCATCAGGAGAACATGTGTATGAAGGAGGTAGCACGTTATATCTGCGCCTTATACTGCGTTTTGCCTGAATCCATGCTTTCCCATAGACTGAACACGAGTATGAATGAGGTAGCACGTTATATCTATGCCTAATACTGCGTTTTGTTCGAAGCCGAGCGTTCCCGTAAGGAGATGGTAAGTATGAAGGAGGTAGCACGTTATATCTGTCCCTTACACTGCGTTTTGCCTGAATAGACGCTTTTCCATAAGGAGAGGATGAGAATGAACGAGGTGGCACGTTATATCTATGCCTTATACTGCGTTCTGCCTGAATCCAAGCTTTCCCATAAGGAGAAGGAAAGTATGAAGGAGATCTCACGTTATATCTAAGCCTTATACTGCGTTTTGCCTGAATCCATGTTTTTCCATCAGGAGGACATGAGTATGAATGAGGTAGCACGTTATATCTATGCCTTACACTGCGTTTTGCCTGAATCCATGCTTTCCCATATGTAGAAGGTAAGTATGATGGAGGTAGCACGTCATATATATGTCCAATACTGCGTTTTGCCTGAAACCAAGCTTTACCATCAGGAGAAGATAAGTATTAAGGAGGTAGCACATTATATCTATGCCTTATACTGCGTTTTGCCTGAATCCAAGCCTTTCCCATAGGGAGAAAGTAAGTATGGTGGAGGTAGCCCGATATATCTATGCCTGATACTGCGTTTTGCCTGAATCCACGCTTTCCCATCAGGAGAACATGGGTATGAAGGAGGTGGCACCTTATATCTATGCCTTATACTGGGTTTTTCCAGAATCCGTGCTTCCCCACCAGGAGAACATGAGTATGAAGGAGGTAGCATGTTATATCTGCGCCTTATACTGCGTTTTGCCTGAATCCACGCTTTCCCATAAGGAGAACGTGAGTATGAAGGAGGTAGCTCGTTATATCGGTGCCATATACTGCGTTTTGCCTGAGTCCATGGTTTCCCATATTGTGAACACGAGTATGAAGGAGGTAGCACGTTATATCTATGCCTAATACTGCGTTTTGCCAGAATCCACGCTTTCCCATCAGGAGAACAGTATGAGTACGTGGGAATGAAGGAGGTAGCACGTTATATCTATGTCTCATACATGAGTTTTGCTTGAATCCACTCTTTCCCATAGGGAGAAGATGTCGTATGGTGGAGGTAGCACGATAGGTATAAGCCTTATACTGCGTTTAGCTGAATGCAAGCTTTCCCATATTCAGAAGATGTGTATGAAGGAGGTAGCACGTTATATCTCTGCATTATACTGCGTTTTGCCTGAATCGATGCTTTCCCATAAGGAGAAGGTAAGTATGAAGGATGTAGCACGTTATATCTATGCCGTATACTGCGTTTTGCCTGAACCCAAGCCTTCCCATAGGGAGAACGTAACTATGAAGTAGGTAGCAGGTTATATCTATGCCTTATACTGCGTTTTGCCTGAATCCACGCTTTCCCATAGGGAGAAGATGAGTATGAAGTAGGTAGCACGTATGCCTTATGCTGCGTTTTGCCTGAATCCACGATATAAGGAGAACGTGAGTATGAAGGAGGCAGCTCGTTATATCCGTGCCAAATACTGCGTTTTGCCTGAATCCATGCTTTCCCATATTGTAAACACGAGTATGAAGGAGGTAGCACGTTATCTATATGCCTTATACTGCGTTTTGCCTGAATCCGTGCTTTCCCATCAGGAGAACATGTGTATGAAGGAGGTAGCACGTTATATCTGCGCCTTATACTGCGTTTTGCCTGAATACATGCTTTCCCATAGAATGAACACGAGTATGAATGAGGTAGCACTTTATATCTATGTCTAATACTGCGTTTTGCTCGAAGCCGAGCGTTGCCGTAAGGAGAAGGTAAGTATGAAGGAGGTAGCACGTTATGTCTGTCCCTTACACTGCGTTTTGCCTGAATAGACGCTTTTCCATAAGGAGAGGATGAGAATGAACGAGGTAGCACGTTATATCTATGCCTTATACTGCGTTCTGCCTGAATCTATGCTTTCCCATATGGTGAAGGTAAGTGTGATGGAGGTAGCACGTTATATCTGTGACTAATACTGCGTTTTTCCTGAACCATGCTTCCATAAGAGAAGGTAAGTAATTAGAGGTAGCACGTTATATATATGCCTTATACTGCGTTTTTGCCTGAATCCATGCTTTCCCAAAGGAGAAGGTAAGTATGAGGTAGCACGTTTTATCTATGAATTTTACTGCGTTCGGCATGGAATTCATGTCTTTCCACAGGGTGAACAGGAGTATGAAGGAGGTAGCACGTTATATCTATGCCTAATACTGCGTTTTGCCCGAATCCATGCTTCCCCTTATTGTGAACATGTGAATGAAGGAGGTAGCACGTTATATCTATGCCTAATACTGCGTTTTGCCTGAATCCATGCTTTCCCATAGAGTGAACAAGAGTATGAATGATGTAGCACGTTATATCTATGAATTTTACTGCGTTCAGCTTGAAATTCATGTCTTTCCGTAGGGTGAACACGAATATGAAGGAGGTAGCACGTTACATGTATGCCTAATACAGCGTTTTGCCTGAATCCACGCTTTCCCATAAGGAGAACGTGAGTATGAAGGAGGTAGCTCGTTATATCGGTGCCATATACTGCGTTTTGCCTGAGTCCATGCTTTCCCATATTGTGAACACGAGTATGAAGGAGGTAGCACGTTATATCTATGCCTAATACTGCGTTTTGCCTGATTCCACTCTTTCCCATAAGGAGAACGTGAGTATGAAGGAGGTAGCACGTTATATCTGTGCCATATACTGCGTTTTGCCTGAATCCATGCTTTCCCATAGGGTGAACACGAGTATGAAGGAGGTAGCACGTTATATCTATGCCTAATACTGCGTTCTGCTCGAAGCCAAGCTTTCCCGTAACGAGAAGATCAGTATGAAGGAGGTAGCACGTTATATCTGTCCCTTACACTGCGTTTTGACTGAATAGACCCTTTTCAATAAGGAGAAGATGAGAATGAACGAGGTAGCACGTTATATCTATGCCTTATACTGCGTTTTGCCTGAAACCAAGCTTTCCCATCAGGAGAAGGAAAGTATGAAGAAGACAGCACGTTATATATATGTCTTATTCTGCGTTTTGCCTGAATCCAAGACTACCCATAGGGGGAAAGTAAGTATGAAGGAGGTAGCACGATATATCTATGCCCGATACTGCGTTTTGCCTGAATCCACGCTTTCCCATCAGGAGAACATGGGTATAAAGGAGGTGGCACATTATATCTATGCCTTATACTGGGTTTTGCTAGAATCCGTGCTTTCCCATCAGGAAAACATGAGTATGAAGGTGGTAGCATGTTATATCTGCGCCTCATACTGCGTTTTGCTTGAATCCATGCTGTCCCATCAGGAGTACGTGGGAATGAAGGAGGTAGCACGTTATATCTATGCCTCATACATGAGTTTTGCTTGAATCCACTCTTTCCCATAGGGAGAAGATGTCGTATGGTGGAGGTAGCACGATAGGTATAAGCCTTATACTGCGTTTTGCCTGAATCCACGCTTTCCCATAGGGAGAAGATGAGTATGAAGTAGGTAGCACGTTATATCTATGCCTTATGCTGCGTTTTGCCTGAATCAATGCTTTCCCATAAGGAGAAGGTAAGTATGAAGTGGGTAGCAAGTTATATCTATGCCTTATACTGCGTTTTGCCAGAATCCATGCTTTCCCATCAGGAGAACATGAGTATGAAGTAGGTTGCACGTTATATCTATGCCTTATACTGCGTTTTGCCAGAAGCAGAACATGAGTATGAAGGAGGTAGCACGTTATATCAATGCTTTATACCGCGTTTTGCTTGAATCCATGCTTTCCCATCAGCAGAACATGAGTATGAAGGAGGTAGCACCATATATCTACGCCTTATACTCCGTTTGCATGAATCCATGCATTCCCATCAGCAGAACATGAGTATGAAGGAGGTAGCACGTTATATCTATGCCTTGTACTGCGTCTTGCCCTAATCTATGCTTTCCCATCAGGAGAAAATCAGTATGAAGGAGGTAGCACGTTATATCCTCGCCTTATACTGCGTTTTGCCTGAATCCATGCTTTCCCATCAGCTGAACATGAGTATGAAGGAGGTAGCACGTTATATCTATGCCATGTACTGCGTTTTTCCTGAATCCAAGCTTTCCCATAGGGAGAAGGTAAGTATGAAGGAGGTAGCACGTTATATCTATGCCGTATACTGCGTTTTGCCTCTATCCATGCTTTCCCATGAGCAGGACATGAGTATGAAGGAGATAGCCCCTTATATCTACTCCTTATACTCCGCTTTGCATGAATCCATGCTTTCCCATCAGCAGAACATTAGTATGAAGGGTGTAGTACGTTATATCTACACCTTATACTGCGTTTTGCCTGAAGCCACGCTTTCCCATTAGCAGAACATGAGTATGAAGGAGTTAGAACGTTATATCTATACCTTGTACTGCGTCTTGCTCTAATCTATGCTTTCCCATCAGGAGAACATCAGTATGAAGGAGGTAGCACGTTATATCTATGCCTTATACTGCGTTTTGCCTGAATCCATGCTTTCCCATCAGCAGAACATGAGTATAAGGAGGTAGCACGTTATATCTAGCCTTGTACCGCGTTTTTCCTGAATCAGCTTTCCCATAGGGAAATGAGTATGAAGGAGGTAGCACGTTCTATCTATGCCTATACTGCGTTTTGCCTGAATCCATGCTTTCCCATCAGCAGAACATGAGTATGAAGGAGGTAGCACGTTATATCTACGCCTTATACTGCGTTTTGCTGAATCCATGCTTTCCCATCAGGAAACATGAGTATGAAGGAGGTAGCACGTTATATCTATGCCTTGTACTCCGTTTTGCCTGAATCCACGCTTTCCCATAGAACATGAGTATGAAGGAGTAGAACGTTATATCTATACCTTATACTGCGTTTGCCTGAATCTGTGCTTTCCCATCAGGAGAACATGTATGAGGAGGTAGCACGTTATATCTGTGCCTTATACTGCGTTTTGCCTGAATCCACGCTTTCCCATCAGCAGAACATGAGTGAAGGAGGTAGCACGTTATATCTATGCCTTATACTGCGTTTTGCCTAATCATGCTTTCCCATCGAGAACATGAGATTGAAGGAGGTAGCACGTTATATCTATGCCTTATACTGCGTTTTGCCTGAATCCATGCTTTCCCATCATAGAACATGAGATTGAAGGAGGTAGCACGTTATATCTATGCCTTATACTGCGTTTTGCTGAATACATGCTTTCCATGAAGGAGTATGAAGGAGGTAGCACGTTATATCTACTGCCTTATACTGCGTTTTGCCTGAATACATGTTTTCCCATCAGGAGAACATGAGATTGGAGGAGGTAGCACGTTATATCTACGGCTTATACTGCGTTTTGCCTGCATGTTTCCATCAAGAGAACATGAGTATGAAGGAGGTAGCACGTTATATCTATGCCTTATACTGCGTTTTGTCTGAATCCATGCTTTCCCATCGATATAACATGAGATTGAAGGAGGTAGCACGTCATACCTACGCCTTATACTGCGTTTTGCCTGAATCCATCCTTTCCCATCGATAGAACATGAGATTGAAGGAGGTAGCACGTTATATCTATGCCTTATACTGCGTTTTGCCTGAATCCATTCTTTCCCATCGATAGAACATGAGATAGAAGGAGGTAGCACGTTATATCTACGCCTTATACTGCGTTTTGCCTGAATCCATGCTTTCCCATCGATAGAACATGAGATTGAAGGAGGTAGCACGTTATACGTACGCCTTATACTGCGTTTTGCCTGAATCCATGCTTTCCCATCGATAGAACATGAGATTGAAGGAGGTAGCACGTGATATCTATGCCTTATACTGCGTTTTGCCTGAATCCATGCTTTCCCATCAGCAGAACATGAGT
>JAOPTO010002135.1:23186-55670 GCA_033822845.1 Tetrapedia diversipes | reverse complement strand
GCAGTATTCACTTCGAATATTTTCAACGGAAACTCCTCGAAAATCACTAACGGAATCTCTTTTCGTTCGTGAGCGCACGGTATTTAATACCTCACGGACGAAGCTTCTTTCTCTCTCACTCTCATGCGTAATCGCCCCTTCTCATTTCGTTATTTTCAATTTGAATTAATCGAATAACAGGCGTTAGAGTCTCGACAAACATCTTTTTTGGACCTTGTGGTTCAATGCCCTCGCGCTGGCAGACAAAGCCAAGGCGATGTTTACCGAAATCCGCCGGTTGAAGTTACCCGATTATTGATATTTTTAATAACGGTAGAATTAGAGGTCGCGAATCCAGGGGCGTCGCTATGTGCGATATCGCCCGAGCCTCTTTCCGAAATGCACTTTTTTAAACAATTATTGTAAAACACTAAAATTGGTTTGCATATTCATTATATGCAATTTAACGATAACGAAAAATAGAAACAAACAAATCGCCAAACAAAAGAATGTTGTATTATCGCAAACCCGGCGCTAAAGCAACAGACTTCCAAACCCGCGTTTTCGCGGGGCCGGCATACAATGTGTTAATATATTAACTGCGATACATATATCAGGCCGTGTACATACCATTATGTACATCAAACAACCAATAACATTTCTACACGGTGCATCATACTCTTCATCTGAGGTTAAAGCTAAGTAATCTAATTTGCTATCAAGAGGAACATTCACTGCTTTGCAATCATACATGTTAAATTTATTTAGAACCGTTCTTATATATGCACTTTGATCTAATGTTATTTTATTATTTGTTCTAATAACTTTGATTCCAAGGAATAATTTAATATCCTTCAGATCCACCATACAGAATCTGCCCATCAAATAATTTTTAAAATTATTCATACTATCAATTGGCTATTGGTAATGCACAATCCTATCCTTGACAACATGTTCAAAACATTTAGATAAATTCGAAAGGAGGCATATTGGTCTGTAACTAAGTACAACCCCGTCGTCGCTTCTCTTTTTTGGTAGCAAAACCAGCCTCGCAGTCTTCCAGTTGTGTGGGAATCTCCCAGATTTAAAACAATCGTTGAATAGCTCACAGAGCCCATTAGGCCATTTTTCGGCCAGGATTCTAACTGTGGACCCCTCAATGCAATCTGGGCCAACGGCCTTTTTTAGCTTTATCTTCATAGCAGCCCGTTTCACTTCGCTGATGTTAACCGGAGGGAACACAGGCTCGTCTTTAAACAGGCTTGGTGCTGTTATTAACGATTTTGATATTTCACTTGCCTCTGTGACAAACATCTCTTGTATGATTTTGATCGCTTCCCTGTGCTCAAGCAACGAGTTGTCACCATGGCCTTTTAATTTCTTAAGGACCACTTTATACGGCCTACCCCACGTGTCTTGATCGATTTCCTCACACAGCCTCGACCATGCTTTCTTTTTACTTTCTGCTATAGCCCATTTAAAATCATTTTTAGCCTTCTTATATACTGCCCGAAGATTCGCACCCTCCTCTTCACTGGCTTTGTACCTGTTTCTATGAAACGCCCGCCTTTTTAGGATGACCTCCCTTCTCATCTTGGCCAATGTATCGTTCCACCAATAATTGCCCTTTCTACCATCGAGCACTGCCGGCCTGGTACTTCTGGACGCCGTCACCGCTTTTTCAATAATGTTTATTCTTGCCTGAGTGTCTGGGTCGTCATTGGCCAACATAAGCCTCTCAAATTTCCTAATAAAAATGGTGTGATTTATCCATTTTTTTCTTCCAGCAGCACGACTCCCGCCAACAGGAGCGGCCCCGAAGGAGAAATCGTGGACAACGTACCGGTGGTCCGACGCAGAGAAAACGTTGAGCACGGCACTGCAAGTGAGTACATTACTAAAGTTTTTATTGACCAACGCGAAATCTATTTTCGAGGTCCTACCATTCTTTTCGAAGGTATGACCCCCTACACTGTGGACCGGTATTAAGCTATTCTGCGTGGCAAAGCCCAGCAGCGCCAAGCCCCTGTCGTCCTGTTTATTTGAACCCCACTATTCATACTATCAATACCAGCTGTTGCAATTACAAGGTCATCCACGTACAATACTACGTAAATATTTTTAGAAATATTTCCTTTATCTAAGATGTAAATACAGCGATCAACAGGAGAATTTTTAAAACCTTTTTCTTTAAGAGCATTTTCAAATTCTTCAAACCAGCATCTTGCTGCTTGTTTCAACCTGTATAATGCTTTATTTAATCTACAAACTTGATTATTTGTATTTTCAATACCTTCCGGTACCTTCATATATATTTCCTCCTTGAAATTGCCATTTAAGAAAGCTGTTTTTACATCCATATGATGAATCAATAAACTAAATTGGTTTGCAAAGGCTATTATAAACCTGAAACTATAAATTCTTGCTACTGGAGCAAACGTTTCATTATAGTCTTCTAAATACTTTTGACTAAACCCTTTTGCAACCAATCGCGCCTTGTATTTTAATGGGTTTCCAAATTCATCGTTTTTAATTGAGAACACCCATCTGCAATCAACTATATTCTTATTTTCCGGTCTTGATACTAAAGTCCATGTATTATTAACTAGCAGAGAATTTATTTCCTCTTTAATAGCAGATTCCCATTCATTTCTATCATTTCTATCTTTAATTTCTTGATAGGAATTGGGAATTTTACAAACTATAGATTGTGCACACATCAGATAGTCATTTGATACATCATTCTCTTCGTAAGAAATTCTAGGACGCTTTTTAATTCTATCACTCCGTCTAATTTCTGATAAATCTCTTTTATTACTTTTATTGTCCTGAGATGAAGATATATCTTTTTCTACTCTACTTTTGTTTCCTTCAATAGAAACTTCTTTACTATGACTCGAGATTACAGAATCCATGTTATCGTCTGATTTATCAGTATCAGATTTATTTGCCTCTATTACTGATTTTGACTGCACGTCAGAAACATCAGCTTTATCACCAGAATTTTCCAAATCTGGTACATCTGATTTATAACTATCAGATTTTTTATCCTTTAATATTGATTTTGACAATATGTCAGAAACATCAATTTCATTACATGGTTTTCCAGATTCAACCATTTCAAATCTTACTAGAGGCCTGGATTCTAAAAAGTTAGTTTCATCTATTATAACATCTCGAACTACGGTATATTTACCTGTTCTCACGTCCCACACTTTATAACCATTTGATTCATACCCTACCAATATTCCTTTCCAAGACTTTTCGTCAAATTTTGATTTATTGGTTTTATCGTGTACGAAAACGGTAGAACCAAAGATTTTTAAATACTTTAACTGTGGCCTTTTGCCATGCCACATTTCAAATGGTGTTTTAATTTTACTTAACCCCTTTGTTGGAGTTTTATTAATTAAATATGTGGCAGTAAGAACTGCATCACCCCAGAACTTTTTATCTAAATCAGCACCCGCTATCATAGCGCGTGCCTTTTCAGTAATTGTTCTGTTCATTCTTTCTGCCACACCATTTAATTGTGGAGTTCGTGGAACAGTTAAATGATAACTTATACCTTTTTTAACACAATATGCCTTCATCTCATTCGACAAATATTCACGGCCATTATCGCAATATAGGTTAACTATTTTTAAATTAAAATGACCTTCACTTTTTGCGACATAATCTTGAAATACCTTAAATAATTCAGATTTATATGTCAGCAAATAAGTGACGCAATAATGCGTATACTGATCAATAAATGTTGCAAAGTAATTTTTATCGTTAATGCTAGAAGGAGTGATCGGTCCGCAAACGTCTGAATGAATTATAAACAATGGTCTATCTACATGATGCCTATCTTTAGCTTTGCTAAAAGGTAAACGTGCCTGTTTTCTTTTTATACAGGCCTCACACAAATTATCATTTGGTATTACCTTTTCGATTATTACCGCGTCATTTACCATTTGTTTGTTCTTTAATTCTAGAAATTTATTTCTACCAATATGACCTAAACGTTGGTGCCACAATTCATAGTTTATTTCTACTGCACTATTGACTAGACCGATAGGATTTACCCTATCACTATCTACTAAAAGGTTTATAACAATTAAATTGTTTGATGACTTACCATTCATTATCATCTTATTACCTTTTAGTATTTCAACCCCGTCTGGGTTGAAAACGGTTGTAAACCCTGCCTTACCCATCTTCGAAACAGACAGCAGGTTGTACGGGACGTCAGGTTGTACGGGACGTCAGGTGAGTACAGAACCTCCTTCAGTTCGCCCCGAATGCCATTATTCGTAGTCACGTTTATGGTGCCTCTTTTTGTAGCCGAAATGTAGGTGCTATTCTTGGCTACCGAAATTTTAATCGGTGGCTCTAGCACTTCAAATTCAGCTGTCAGATCTTCATGATTAATGATGTGACCCGATGCTCCCGAATCGAGGATGAATGTCACTTTCGTGCCGTCTTGTCTTCCACATTTATGGTCGCCAGCCATAAATGCAAACCCTGTCGCATTTACATCCATTTGCGACGGATGGCTTACTTGCACTGTTTGAAGTGTCCTATTATTTTTAATATTTTTCAGTCCAAGCTGTTTCTTATAATAGTAACAATCACTTTTAATATGTCCTTTCCTACCACACTAGTAGCACTTCACTAATCGCTTATTGTTTGTTTTAAGTCTCTTAGCATTATATTTATTATTATTTAATCTAGTACTTAAACTACGTTTACTATGTCCAGATTCAAACTTGAAGCTTTTCAAATTCTCACTGTTTTTATTAACACTTAACACCTTCGCACTTGTGTCACTATTGTCTGTTAGTAATTTGACCTCATGGTCTAAAAGTCTGGTCTTAACAAATGCTAAACTTAAATTGTCCTCGGTCAGTATTTCAATGGCAGTGATCACACCATCGTAAGAATTCGGCAAAGTTAGCAACAAATGCGAAATCTTATCCGTTTCTTCTAACTTTGCGCCTGCCGCCAACAACTCTCCAATTAACTCCTCAAATTCGGTGAAATGTTTAATTAATGATGTTTCACCTTTCAGTTTCATTGATAATAATTTTTTTCTTAGTACCAGTTGCGTGGCGAGATTCTTACGTTCATAAAGATTGTCTAAGTCATTGAAATTGACTTTTACCCATTTCTCTGGAGTTACAAATCCCAGCATGGAGTCCGATAAATACTCCACGATAACACCCTTAGCAATGCGCTCTGCCCCCTTCCACTCTTCATTTTGTTGCATAGGAGTTTCCTCATTCACGACTTTTATCACATTCAGTTCGGTTAGTAAAGCCAGAATCCTAAACTTCCATACGCTATACTTCTCTCCGTCGAAAACTTTGATATTTCTCCTGGTGCTTGTGTTCTCCATTATTTCAAATTAGTTATCACTATATTATCACTAATTCACTTAATATACTTATAGCTTATTTAAACTTAGTTCTTAGTTTTAATTCACTTATTTCTATTTTTATTTTACCGTATATTTTAATTTAAGTTTATATCACTACAAGTATGTATCACTATAAGTTTAATAATCCGTGTTCACCTTTACGCAGTTAACAAATAAGAGTGAGTGTCTATTTCATACAATATTCTATTAAATAACGTACACTGGGCCCATAACCTATTGGAAATGGGGTTTTATATTGCTAAATGAAATAAACTCTTATTTGTGAAATAATACTTAGATATTTATTGATACTTTTATATAGCACGAGGAAGGGTAATTTCGACCGCACCTAGCGAGTTTTGTCACAACACTAGCAGAACGCAGTGGTCGAAATTCTTACAACCCCGTCCGGGTCCTTCAGCCCCATTGTTCTGTTTCTCGATGTTTTCGAACTTTCTAAAATGCCAGATGTGGCTTAGCTTCTTGGAAGAAGCCCTTGAGAAAGTACGTTAAGAGAAAGCTGGTTTATTGTTAATTTTTGCTTCGTAGTATTTCTGTATTCAATTTCCAACATAATTTCTTTGGATATTCTATACGTCTTTCATCTGTAATGTTACTTTTCTTTTATTATATACTGTGGTATTCTTGATTTATTTCGGTTTAGTGATTGTACAATTTTTTGATAATATCTGTTTTCATTACGTAGCTGCAGTACTAATTCATGTTCACATTAACTTAATCTTCTCGTCCTCGAGGTTTTGTTAATTTTGAAGAGTTCCGTTATAGGAAAACTGTTAACCACACAGTATATTGAAATCAACAAACGTGGGATGGTTACATCTCATTTATAGAAATTACTCCTTTTGTTTACGTGTTCAACTAGCTTTTTTGACTCTATAGGTGCTATGTTTAATTTTAGTGCATTTTTTACAAAATTTGTTTCTAATCATAGATTCTTAAATTATTTATCTTATTTTATTTACTCACTTGTTTTGAAAATTTTGAAAATTTTCAAACTATGCATTGTGTCCTGCTAAAAATATTAATAATACCTAGTAAAGAATATTTATCTATAAATCGTGTGTTGGAAATATAGTAATTCAAAGAAAGAAATCATTTGCTCTCTGAAAATGTAAATACCTTAGTTCTTTTACATGAAAATAAATGATTAATAGATTAAACGTTAAATGTTCATTATTTTCATCTGTAACTTAATAAAGAATGTGTTACAGATCATTTACGAACAACATAAATATTGGGATATTTAATTAACCATTAAAATGTGAATGTGTCAGGGCACAATCGTGAAATTATGCCTACATTTTCATACGCGTGATCTTATGAATTTCACTATTCGCGTACTTGTGTATCAGTAAAGTGAGGTCTCAGAGTGTGAACTTTATTATTTGATCAGCTTTTGCGCAGCGGTAGATATTATCGATCTAAAATGAAGAATACCCGCTTTTGCGGACGGACAGCTCATAGTTAATGAGATATATAACATTAAAGTTGTTGCCGAAGTTTATTACACATGAAATGAGACGGAGATACTAGAAACAAGCGTGCGTAATAACTCGGCAATAGTAGCAGTGCAAGTTCAAATTCTGTTGGGATATCTTTTTTTAAATCTTTATTTACATTCTCTGTCTATATCTGGGTCCCGTAGACCCAGCTCAATCGTACTCGAGTGCAGATTTCCTTCGAGTATACCTTATCTTATCCATAATTCCTTCGATAAAGACAAGGTTTCTCACTCTAAATGCTGTTATATAGCCCTAAAGTGTCACGGTGCTTCCGCTGTGTTTTACAGTCGGTTGTAGATGTTCTAATTCTAGTTCTCTATCAGGTTTTTATCCAAACCTTTCCTTTTTCGTCACATACAAAAATATGAAATTTCAATTCATGTGAGAAATTAGTGTTTTTCCAAAAGGTATTTTTTTTATTTCAGTAGTCCCTCGCAAATGCTAATCCCCGTATTCCAACAGTTTTTCTAATGAAATTTTCTGTTTTCTCTGTCGACCATGAAAATTTTCGCTTCTCAATATCCTTCTATTAGCTTCAGTAGATTCCGTTTTATTGAACATATCCTTACACATTGTAGTAATCTTAGGTACTGATTCGAATATTTTTTGCGCTTCACATATTACGGTCTTTCTTTCCCAAACGGCTGAAATCTTATGCAGTACGTTCGTTACTTAACGCTAGAACTCCTCAGGTGGGGGTTCCTCGAACCCACAAATTGAGAAACCTTAAATTAGAATCATTTCCTTTCCGTAAAAAATTCTCTTAAAATTATTTATTGTTGTATACATATTTAAGTTTGGTATTAAGAGGTTCCCGTTGCTATGTGTAAATATTAGTAATCATAAGAGAAATATAACTGACTACGAGCCGCGATGACGGTACGCCACGAGGCGGTGGCGATCACGCGAAGTGGACCCTCACGCTCTCCTTTTCTCCAAAGAATAAAAATTACAGAACGAAGAATGAAGCTATGTAACTAATTGCGAACTTTAACTGGAATGACACTACGAACTAAAATACATTGTAATCTGTATTAATTACAATGTTGTACAAAAGAACTAGATCGATCCCTTTGATAATTACATGATTAATGGTTATGGTTGCTATGTTTATTTACAGTAATCAATTATGGTAATCATGAAAATATAATTGGTTCACTGTCCATCTCTAGCCCTTAGCGGTCTGATGTCGAGTAGCACCCGACATCGCTTTTCGTTCTAGCAAGTCCGATGTCGCGTATGGCTCGACATAGTTTTGTATTCTGTCACGTCTTGTATCAAGTGTCACTCGTATTTAAGTTTCACTATGTCTCAATTTTAGACTACATAAGATAAGATAAGAACTACGGGATAGAAAATTTCAAATAAGCCATGCATCTTGAATTTCCTATATATGCGAAACATGCAACAGACAACCGGGATTGCATGTTGGAGAATGTTTTAAACGTTATCATACGATGGTTAATGATAAACTGTAAACAATAAAAAATATGTTTATATATATATCTCTCCCTGCGTTCGTGCTTAAAAATTTTATAATTTTATTTTATATAGCCACTAATTCATAAGTACGTTACGTCAGTAAAGTCATCCATGATCCACAATAAACGCAACCAAGCGGATAAGCGTCTGGTAAAATCTGTGTGGACCAGCTGGTACGCACTTGCGAATCCAGCTCGGTTCTGCTGCAACGAAACGGTAAAGAGCGTCCGGTCCGCAAAGGGCTAGAATAGGGCTATGCATATCATGTTGGAATTTACTTTATCTTGTAACCGTATAGCTACTTAATTTTAGATAAAGTTTACATTGTCATTTATATTATAATTTTAATGCTGAATCTGTCTGTACTTAGGCTGGCTACTCGCTCCATCAAATCCCAACTTGCATACTAGCACTATATACGTATTTCTTACTATTTTATCTACATCTTTTTTTGTTTGCGTTGTAATACGATACATCAGAATTTATATATCAATCATTGCGTGCTATTTCTGGTATTTTTATTTTATTGGTCTGTGGATATCAATTACGCTTTCCTGTCAGTAGTGTGCGTTAATTGTATGCCTCTTGTAACTCAAGGTCGGGTGTTGGCATACACACTCACACGCGGAATTAACGTTGTATAAGGTAGTTTAGATGAGAAAATGGTGTGCGTGATTATGTCTCCTCTTGGTGTTACCTGCTTCGTGTACGTTTCTGATCTGATTTTTTTCGTTGCCACTAGAGCCCATGGCCTTCCCAGGTCAGTAAAAAATTCGCTGCTTGATCTTTCTGAGTTTGGAAATAATGCTAATCAGCGATTTGGGATTTGTTAAACACTCTTCCTCTTAGGCCTTAACGCGGCCGCTGAGATGGAGTGTTACAATGGTGTTTACAAATGCGATGATGGCTAACAACAACGGGAAGTTCTTCCAGGTTCTTACCAACGGTATTTCACCCGTTACAATACACGCCAGAATGACTTTTCGGAGATCCCTCTTTTACAACACGTGTCTTTACAATGATCAGAAAGCAAATGTCGCCAGCGGACAGCGCTGTGATAACTTTAGACGACTGTTTCTCCGAATGTGATTGTGCGATTGTACTCTTTACGAATGATAGATGTTACGAATGCTAGATTTTTACGAGTGAATGAATGAATGCGGCGTTTGTGATTGTCTGCACGTTTTTCAAGCGCGTTTTTGTATGTGATTCGCGGTGCCGAAGTGACTCAGATTTATATAGAGGAGTTCGACTGGTCACTCATCCATACCTCAAGACGATACGCTAATTGGTTAAGGTCGAAAGATTAAGACTCCAATCGGCGTATGCGCTGAGTGCCACCAACCCCCTTACTTGTACGCTTAGCACGCGTTTCGAGAACGAGGTTGGAGTGAGCCATTCGGAGCGGGAAGGTTTCCCGCATTTTCGCAACGAAGGGGAAATTTCCTCCGTGTCAGTGTATCTGTCGCATGCGGGTACCGGCTGGGCGCCTTTCGGAAGTTCCTCATTTATGATACGCTTTTGGCTATTGTGGAATAACGGTGACTTGAAAATTAAACTATTGTCCCTATACGGAAGTTAAGAGAGTTCAAAAAAAGACGAAAATGCTAAAACTGCTTAATCCTTAGAAATGGCATTACCGGCACGCTCGTGTTATAAATGCGAATGGAATGCTTTCAGTAGCTGTTCCGTAGGACGGAACAACACGTATTTAGCTATTGAGGACGAGAAGAAGTGAAATATTAAAAACTCCAAATTACAAATAGCACTGTCTTTCGCCAGGACACGAACTAATCTGTTAATAACATACGAATCGTAAAGTCCAATCCTATACTCAAAAAGAGACTCCGTTCCGCGCCCGTGACATAAACCGCGTAAAAGGCGACGACTACATTTGAGCATTGTGTGCCTCAACATGTCTTGAACGCTCTGAGTTTAGGAAATCGAAAACCAGTCGCTTTGATCCGCTGCGATATGGGACGTAATTATTCTAAAGGGTTATTCTATCTTACCAAAGATAATGATTACGTTCGAAATGAAATCGAAATGTAAATTACTACCATACAATGATTGAAAGGTATGGCATTGTAATGAAATGTATCGCATGTATATGCTCATTTTAATCAGTGTTTAATGCGTTCTTAACCCCTTAACCTACGATTTACGTTCGAGAATTTTGGGCCGGAAACGTAAACAAACTCGCGCAGCCTTCGAGTCATTCGCACGACTTGTATCACACCGTTGCAGATTATTAATATTGTATTACTGATTTTTGTATAAACAAATTTTTTGTAATACTTGCATCTACCACAATTATTACATCAGGTTGTAATTACATATCAAATATTCCACAAATATTTATAGCTTTAAGAGGGCGTCGCCGCTAATATTTACGTTTCGTCCGATTATCTGCTACGGGCTCTGTCCGTCGTTGTCGGTTAAGGTGTTAATACGACTAGCCTTGTGGCGGTGCCATTTGTTCCTCGAATGCAGCGCCTGCCAATACTCATTGTGTCAGCTATTTGAAATGTGTTTTTTCGCTTTCTAAATGTGTGACCTCCGCCACAATTTGTTGTCCGGAACGACCATCAAATCACATTCAGGTATAGTCTTCCGCTCACTTTAAGTCCCGCGGCAGGAATGCGAGAAAAGTAGAGGGATACACCTATTCTCACGCACACATTCAATTGTAGTTCGCTATTCGTCACGGCAGTTACAGACACATGTGGACTGACTGACAAGGTCAGCGCGATAGAAGGAGATAATGAGAAACACGCGACAGGCAGCGCCCCATTGTCGTAGATGTAACATATTGCTATTATACAATAGTTATATCTGATAGAAGACAACAATTCATGCTAGTTTTTTTATAATATGCTAGGAAAGCATTGGCTATATAATTACCAGTAGGATTATTATATGCGGTAATAGCAATGTCAAATTTTAATGCCTTTGGAACATTGTTCTCTTGGAAAACATGGCTTAATAGTTTTTTGTAGAAAATGACTAGAGTTAAATCGGATTATGTTATACAAAATATTTGATTCCATTAAGGTTAATTAATTATATTTCAAAATCATCTTCGATACTCCATTTATAGAAAAATGGTTAATATTACATAATATCCTTTTTTATACTAGATAAATCTTACGAGATAAAACGGACATTTTATGCATTAAACATAAGCATAAACAAAACCTCAGTAGTTTATAGTCTCCAAATTTTATATTTATATGCATATTGAGATAGGGACGCAAAGATATCTCATCGAATTTCTTTTATTATTACTAAGTGAACATTTTGAATCGCTTGTTGCGTTAGCTCACTCTTGCTATTGATTTTATTTCATCAATTGTTAGCAAAACGTAATAGTCTACATAAAAACCTCTTTTGAAGATACATGCTGCGTAAGGGAACTTATCGTGTTCGTTCTGCGCAAGCTGATTCAAACATCGTACAGATAGAAATGGGGCGCAAGCGGTTCTGTGGGTTACCGTATACGGTTCAAAGATTTCAATTGCATCGTCTATGGAATCGCGCCATAAAATTGTTTAAAAGGCTCTGTTATCAAGGTGTACGTTAATCTGCCTGACCATTTTCTCAATATCTGCCGTCAATACAAAAACATGAGGCCGAAGCGGAAGAAGTCTATACTCGACTCCTTTATAATCGCGTGATACGCTAGATAGAAACCCTTGCCGTCTCAACCCTTACTGACCTGTCATATGTCCTGATGTGATGTATTCTTGCGAGAACTGTTCATAATACTCCAAAAGACTAGGATTTCGTTGAAACTTGGACTCTGAAGCATAGAATCATTTCAATACGAGATTCACCAATGCACTTCTTCCGTTGAGTAAAAGGCAAACGTACCATATATCTTCCATTAGAATCGCGGAATATAGTATCAACAGTGATTTTCACAGTCTCATTCTTCCTTTAAAAAGTACTGTTTTTCAGGAATCTTCTTGATCACACCACTCTTACACGCTTGGGTCTAGAACACCGTGACAACCGGGTCGAAACACCGGCGCACGCACTCCGCCTAACCGAGTAAGTAAAGAAACGATGAAAGTAGTGGTATTTCACCGGCGATGTTACCATCTCCCACTTATGCTACACCTCTCATGTCTCCTTACAATGCCAGACTAGAGTCAAGCTCAACAGGGTCTTCTTTCCCCGCTAATTTTTCCAAGCCCGTTCCCTTGGCAGTGGTTTCGCTAGAAAGTAGATAGGGACAGAGATGACTGTATCGGGCCTGTGAGTTTCGACAACCCACATAATTGCCTCAGTACTAACTAACGACGTTTTCCTGTTACATTCTTAATCGCGGTATTAACCTAAGCCCAGTTCACACCCAATGCCAGAAGAGTACCTTCTAAGCATTCTCGTCGCCCCTATTTAGTGAAATAGGTTGTCGCCTCTGCTCGAAACAGTGCGCCGCGATCTCTCAAGTTGTAACGTTGCCGTCACTGCTTCCGAAAAACCACGGTGCCCCGCTTCAGGCTTCAGACCTAGCATCATGCTATGTTTTAATAGTGTCAACTCTGGGCATTTTGTAAGAACAGCAAGCGCCTCATTGCCGTTCTTTTCCGTTATAGCATAAGTCACAAAGGTTCGGGAATACGTTGTGTCCCAGGATATTATATTTGGATCTTTAATTCCAAACATAAGCGCTATCCTAAACATCATACAAATATACTCTCGTAAATTGATTCTTGTGATGTTATGTGTGAGCGAAGTGTTTTTCCGTAATACAAGAAGTCCGCTCATCTCTTCTTTAAAATTGGTGAAATCAATATCGTCCAAGCTGCTTATCTGATATACGCTTCCTATTGCTTTCAATGCTGTCATTTTCGATATGTCTTCTGGCCAGTCCCATCTTCTCAGCAGTTCTGAGTCAGAAAAGGTGCCATCTCCAGTTATTGTTAACATGGATATGCAAGAATATCTAATCGATCTTATGTGAGGATAGAGAAGCAGATAACTTAGTATCTTGGACCTGGTGATGTCTACACAATCTTGATTTTTGTTATCCCATCTAGAAGTATTCACTTTAAGGGTGAACCTCATTTTCGATAGAATGTCTGCTATTGGTCTGGTAGGCAGCCACCATATTTTGTGTCCTATCTTAATACGATGATATGAATGGCTGCAGAAGTCTAAATCAGTAAATTTCTCACACAGTTTGGCACCTCCTTTGTCGCCACTCCTAATCTTCTTTTTCTGTAACGTGAGAACTTCTTCAATATTATTCATGATAGCCTTCGCCCATTCAGAAGTGGTTATGATGAAAGTGTCGTCACCATCACTCATTTGACAAAAACGAGTGACTTCAACCTTCTTAACGATAGGTTCTCCGGCTCTCTCTCCTATCACATACGATACTTCTCCCACTGTCTCACAAACTTCCATAACTGAAAGCCCCGTACATGCTGCTATAGCGACCGCAGTATTAGCAGCCACTAGAGCAGTGTTTCCTATCGACGTCACAAGTTCGCCACTGCCTCTCTGACCAGTCCTTAGCCACATGTTGCCATCGTCGTCCATCGTAATTGGACATGCAGTTTCTCTAAAACAGTTCATGATAGTATCTCTCAACTGTGGCGGATAGAACCTAGAGAAAAAATCAGCCTCTATCATTCTTTCTCCAAGAGTGACAGTCGTATCCCACCCACTATAATCCAAGCAAATACCAACTGTATTGCCGGATCCTCCGATCTTGTCCTTGTTGTTAAATAACTTATATGCTATATCACTCGCCGGATTCACACCTACTTTGAGATCTCTTTTGTCAACGTCAGAGTTCATATCCCATAAAGCTCTAAGGACTCGTCCGACATACATCGGTGGCGTACCGTTGATAGTCCCTTTATAAAGTTTTTGCTTACCCCCTTTATTTAACATGTCTCCCAATAAAATATAATGTGCTATCCGAGTCCTAGCGTCAGCGAACTGAATGAAGCGATGTCCCTGTTCATTGAACTCTGACAGATCGTCAGGGTTCTCGACCATGATTTTCCCGTTATCAACACACTTTTTCTTTTTAGCTTCATTTTTTGGTCTACATGTGAAATATCCATCAGTGGATTTTCCGCTGCTCCAATCCTCTAAAAGAGACATGGAATCCGCATACCAATTTGGATTCAGTAATATGTACTCACCTAAAGTGTGCCCCTCGTCGGCAGCACCGGTACTTCCTTGGTAATTTATTGCATGCTCTACTTCCTCCTTAGTCAAAAGCCTGCATTTCCCCATGAGTGATTTCCCATATTCGCTAGTCAAGTGATGCAGTGCTTCATATATTTTGCTCAGCGCTCCTGCATCCATTTGACCAGGATTAACATCTAATCTCTTTTTACGCGATCCTTCTTTCCACTTATCTGTCGACTGTGTATGACAGAAAGTACAATTAGAGTCATTTAAACCCCAAGATCGTCCAAGGAACTCAGCTATAAGACCATTCTTTGTATTTTTATGAGAACTGCTTTTTCGCTTCTTCGCTATAGTTCCGATACTGTACAAGTGATCAAACTTAGAAATTGCACCTCTCATAAGTTTCAAGCCTCTATTATTCAATTTTTTGACTACTAATGGGAAACGCTCATCCCACTTAGGGTCCCACTTATCTAAAAGTTTTCCAACTGGCGTCTCTATCGTCAGTGTCAATCCGCCTGGTTTGGCGTCTGCTCTTACATGTGAATACAATATTTGAGACGTTTTGCCAGGAGAGAACCAATCACCTCTTTTCTCTGTTCGATAGCCCCTACCTTTAGCGTAAATGACTTGCTGCATTATGAGATAGTGAGACCTCTGCTCCTCGCAAATAGACTTAATAAGATAAGATGCTCGCGAAATATCAGCATCTAAATTTCTTTTGTTTTTACAAAATAAATACCACTCAGGGGAACTTAAAGAAGTTGTGCCTAATTTGATAGCTTTGATTTTCAAGAACTTCTGGCTTAATTCATGTAATACAACCTCGATGCCATGCCATAGCCCGTTCATCTTAACACACATACTACCTTCTGTCTTTAAACCATTGATCAAAGCTAAAACTGCTGATAGAAAACTGGTCCCCTTCTTTTGACTAGACAGCCAAAAATTGCGGTTCCTGACTCCATCAGCAGAATATTCACCTGCATCTAATAATAAGAAATCGTAACCTCCAAATTGAGTCGATTGGCTAATTAAACGTGCTATGCACCTGCTATCTTTGATATTGCCTTTGTCAATCGCTTCTGGGTTGGTTAGCCCTACTATGTTCAAATTACTATGAACGCGTTGCCTCAACTCTCCCTCAGGTACTCTATGTCCTTTCTCGAACAAAGAAGACATTAAATAAGTTCTAGGAGCTTTGTCTGCTAAAGCAAAAGACAAAAATTCTGCAAAACCCCCAAAACCACTACATGGGTCTAAGAAGGTTTTAGCCTCCTCAAAGAATCCTGGGTCAGACTCATATAATTGTTGCATCTTGAAGCCTCCCCGGCTAACGTATGCTGAACCATCAGAGCTTCTCTTAGGCAATTCAACGCGCAGACATTTCTCAATTTTTTCCCATGTCTTCTTATCCAGTCTGGAAGCGTATCTATCTGTAGATTGACCTACTCGTAGAACCTCAGCAACCTCGATTGAGTCACTGATGTCGTAATTGCTGTTACTATCTAACCATTTCCATCTTTGAGACGGAAGGTTAGCTGGTGAATTGTAACCCATCAGATAGGGGTATCTGCCATAGCTCTCTTCGGTTTTTGTATCAGTCTCCAGCTTGGACTCGATGGAATCAATTTTCTCATCAATGGCGATTCTTTTCGCGTCAATCCTGCTAGTTACCGTTGAAACATTCCAGTCCTCAAGAAGTGATATAGCTTTCCTCTTAGTTTGTCCACTGCGACTGTCAAATGACTTGGTTAAATTGGTAATCCCAGTTATTATGTCACGAAGTAAGCATTCACTATGATTAACCTCTTTAGAGGGTTGCCACAACCTACGAACACTCTGAAGCCAAGACTTTGTCGTTTCAACTTCTCTATCTGTTGTTTTAGAACTACCACTCAACCCGCGTCGCCAGGGATTTTCTGAGTACCATTTTTCCAAAACTGAATTCAATCTCATCGTCAATTGTTGGTCAGGTGCCAAGACATGGTCCATGGTCTCTGGTTTTTCATTGACATGTTCTATTTTAAAATTGTTAGCATGGGTGGAACAAGGGGCGAAACCTAACCTACAATTCTCCGACACTAATATCAAAGCACTGCAGGTACAGTAACCCCCCAGCGTACAGAGATAGTTGACATTGTTAAAAGAATAGTACACATTGATGCCACACCACCATGCAGCATGAGCCCACGATTCTAAACCATCTAGGCCTGCTGACAAATCAAAAACCCCACTACACGCCTTCAGATGCTGACGAAAACCTGGGTCACTTGCATCTGCTAATCTACTTACAGCAACGAAGCCTCGCTCCATTTTGATCATTCTATCAGCCGCACTTTCTACGAGACCACAATCTTCTACTCGTCTCCATAAAGTTACGCAACAATCAAGTACGCGCGCTGGCATATGAATCGCCGGATTTAACTCCTCTACAGTTGTTGTTATTAAGGTCCCACTCTCATAGTGGGACCATAGGAGCCACAGGTACATAGACCATTCCTGCAAAGATAAGCCTTCAGGTGTCTCACACCAATTTTTAGGTATCAGTCCTAAATCAAATTCGTTTTCTTCTACTTTATTGACTAGACCAAACATGCTGACTGCTTTATCTACCACCCCCATATATATGGATGCTATGGTCCCCTGCTGCGCCAATTCAATGCCATGATCTGACCAGGGACATAAATGGTTGGTCTTTATCATTAATTCCTTTGGTTCTAAATTTTGGTAATGTCCGGATAGAGCTTCTATTGCCGGATGTAAACAGCTCAGTTTACTAAATAACATATCAAGCAATCCAGGAGGCGCCCGATAACCCATTACATAGTTTATGCTCCCAGGGGCGTCTCGCACACTCGATCATAAAACTAGCGGACACAACAGACTGCTTGATCCTCACAAAATGAGTAGCAACAGCCTCCCTGTATCCAAGCTCTATTTCCACAGTACAGTCTCCCCTTACTATCTTGATAATCTGACCATCGATCATTATCTCAGATGCAAAACATCTAACAATAGATTTTAAATCTTCTGCCGTAATACAGAAAAAATCAAAGGGGACTCTACTATGATACTGCCGACACAAAGACAGCCCCTGCCCTGATTCCCGATGAAAATCAATGAAAGCTCGAGGTGGCACACTACCGTAATGCTCGAATCTGTTAATGGGTCTCGAAAAATGTAGTCTTTCCAATAAGCTTACTCTACTTTCCTTCACTCGCTCGTGAAACCATTCATTCACTAAGGATGGTTCTGCTCTCACCAATGAAAACTTCTCCTCTAGCAAGGGCCCTTCATTTTTGGGTTGCATCCACTTAGGGAGCTTTCCTACTACACTGTTTACAAATCCATCACCTATACATGAGCCGACGGTGGTGATAGCTCGAGTTATAGAATCTCTAGCAAACTTCCAAGCAAACTGTAGAAAATTCTTAACATTTGCCCATACGTCTGCGATGGCATGGACTACAGTAGGGTTTTTTGCCCAATACACACAACCGAAAACACCCGCTATGAAACTCGGGACATCCAAGGCCAAAGTGAAGACATCCAGTCCATGTCGCTGGACGTCTTCAGCTCTAGCTAATGAAGCTATACCTTCAGATAAAATGGCCACAGCTATTGGGACGCCAGAATAAGCCTCAAAAGCCTCAGAAAAATTCTCTCTGCCTGTGTTACCTCTTCGACAACAATTAGCTATCCAAGCGATGACTATAGAGATCATTGAACTAGGGCTCGACAAACAAGACCCCACGGATAGCACTGTCATCGCGAACGAATCAAATGACCCAAAATATTCCTCCACGTAAGTGTTCGTACCATCAGGTTGCTTGGTGCTCTTGCAACCTATTCCAGCATGAAATTTTGCTGTCTTTAAACCCGTCCTAATAGCAATTAAGGCGATGGATACTAGGACACCCAGTATCGCCGTTGTCATATCTAGAGAAAAACCCTGTAATAATACCGACACAGCCGAGCCTAGCGTGTTCCACGGGAGGTACCCGTCCTGAACTCTCGTAAAAATCAAATAAACCTGTTTAACGAACACGATTGCGTTTCCAGTTGCGCCGAACAGAGTACTTCGTCCAGAGGAAACGCCCACCGAGACAGTGGCAACAGTTTTGAGAGCTCCAGCACTGCAAGCCTGCGCTGTGACTAACAATTGGTTTTTAATTATGTAGGCGATTCCAGCTCCTGCTCCCATACCGAAAATCAAATCCCATGCTCTATCGCTGGAAGTGATTTGGCGGCCATAGAGGTCATAGTCCGTGGCAGCGCCTGAGCAAAGACCTTTTACAACGAATCCTACTACTTACACAATAATCGCTGTAACCGCCAGTGGAGCTGTTGTAAAGTAATAGCATAAACCATTCAAAAAAGCCAATAAGACAACGCTTATGGCCCTACCTAAGATTTTTTCCAAGGAAGGAAAAACAGCCCCTAACCATGCCGCTCCCATCACGGTGCCTAAGCTAGGAAAAGCTCCAATATGGTATGCCGCTGGAATCATCAACCAATATTTCGTCAACAAGGCTTGCGCTCCGGCGTAAACAGCTGCTAAGCTAAGCACGCTGTCCTCCTTGTCAGACTCTACAGGCAGACCATAACGAGACAAAAACTTCGTTACCGACTCCTTTCTGTCTCTGATGATGTCTAACGCCGTACCACTAATAGTTTTACCTATACTCATGATATCGGGATCTTCCTTATATTGCTCAGCTAAATATTTACAATGACCGCTTGCGAAACCAGATCGAAAAGGGTAGATTTCGGTCACAAATCTATTCAAATTTTTAATTGTCAAATTATAGACAGCGCTCACTAAAATAGCGCAGGCTCCAACTGTGACGGCTGTTCCACCTATAATCATAGGGATACTATGTTGCACTTCATCAAATACTATCGATGGTGCCAGGCCTATCTCAGCCAATATAGACAAATCAACACTAGACATGTCCTTTGGGCTCTCAATAAAGCTTGTTATTTGAGTCCCACAAGACTCAAGCACGCTATCTCTCACAGTTTCATTGGTGCATAAAAATACAAAATCTGTATAGCGATTCATCCAGATGTCATCATCGTTTAAGGTGGCTGTTCTCATTTTATCCGACGAGGTTTTAGTATACAGCACTAATTCTTCGCTGATAACGGGGCTAAGATACAGATATATCAAGTCTCCATTAATATCTTTGAGTGTGTCTAATTTAATTTTCAGACTGCCACTGATGTTTCTTTTCCCAGGTGCCAGCCTAACTCTGCTGTCCTTGGATAAAGTGTCATATGTTTTTCGCCACCAATCACTCGAAGCTAATTGTCTGGGCAATATCCACGCCAATTTCTCCAATAGCATCACTAGATCTGGATTATGATGGTTTTTGATGCTTTCCCAACGTAATTTTTGCGACGTCTCCAGTTCTAATAATGCAATCGCTGCGGTTCTATCATCAACAGGATAATCAAAAATGGGTTCGAGCCCGGCTGGTGTTATATAATATCCCTTATTTGTCCTACCAGTACGACCTTTTCTCTGTTTGCTCGTAGATTCACCTATTATTCGTCTCTTCAAGGAATAATTGTAGATTAGATTAGATCCGTCAAATTCCATCTTTGTGCATGGTTTTATTTCCTCTAAAAAGTCGACTACTGCTACACAACCTGGCACTGTGACAGCTTGGCCTACTACATCTGTGCAAAAGCACCAGCAGTTATCAGCCATTTTTGTGACGTCAAAAGATGTACCGCCATGGATTGTAATATATTCTCGTAGCCCGCAAGCAGTTGAAGCTGCCAACTTACACAACGACTCACAATCGTTCCTTGAAGAGCAAAAAAAATATAACTCTCCCACTGTTTATTGGTTCCATAGGCACCTTGTAACCCTTGGAAAAGCCTTCTACTCTAGTGCCTATAGTCAGAGGTGGTATTATGAACTCCAAAGCTGAACTTTTTTGGCCGAACTTTGCAGGTAATATTCTTTGACTCGTAAATATGGGGTATCTTGTGCCAGTGATCTCAAGTCCTTGAGCTAATGAATAGGCACCGTGCCTAGTCAGCACGGTAGCAGTTAAGTGTACGCACTTATAAGACATCCCGCTGGTTGTAAATTGGATATCTCCAGCTACAACTGTTGGATCGCCCCGGCAATGAATTTCATCTAGTAATACATAATCAGCATGCCCGATTATCTCATGTGATCTTCTTATCGCAGTGCCATAAGACATTATAATTAATTTGATTGAACCTTTACCCTTGGTCTCAGCGTGATCCGCATGCTGTTGACCCACACAGTACGACACACAATATTTGTCTGTGCCGTTGTTATCAACTCCTAATAGGTGACTGAGCCTGTCGAAAGCACCTTTTACTGCTGCAACAGTTGGCTGTAGCAAATATATTTTTCTCGGGCCCATTAGATTACGCATCAATTGTAATGTAAAATTCATGGTCTTCCCAGACCCTGTGGGTGCTTCCACCAGATAATATTGCTTACCTTTCGGTAGTTCAGAATTAATTACTTCCAAAGCAGCTGTCTTAAAGTAGTAATCTGGCGTTACATCCGTGCTCGCGTCTGGGGCCATGATCGTAAGAGCATACGGCTCTGGTGCTCCACTTGATTTATCAAATGAACTGATAGCTCTTTTTTCAAGCCTTCCCAGGCCATATACGGAAACTATCTTACCTTTACTATTTATGATGGGACTGCCACACATCCCCTGTAATCCTCTCCACAAACTTTGAGTGACTGAAGAGTAATCTTGGTCCACTTCGATGGGTCGCATTTCGTAAAATAAGGCTCCGCTTCGATGATCCACCTCCCCTCTAACTTTTTCGACTATTAAGAATTTGCCAACTCTTCTAGAAGGGCAGACTACGCACAATACCTCCCCAACTTGCGCACTAGCAAAACCAAACGCACCTTTGCCATATACCACGATGTCTTCGGTCGTAGAATCATAAAAAGGAGTTTCCCACGTATAACTCATACCAGCTCGGGTTAATGTCACCGGACACCCATGAGTTACATGGTGAGAACTCACCAGCTTGTCGTTATCTCCAAAACACATGCCTTGGTCCAAACCTGATTCCACCTTACCGGTCCACCAATCGCCACTAGACATGTCGCATAATTCCTCCGGAGTTGACGCTTCAACCGCTATTCCTGTTAAATCAAATTCCAAGCCAACAGGTTCTATTGGCCTAATTAGACGCCACTCCTTGAGAGAACTAAGGGTGATGTTGGACCCAGCATGAGATCTATACTTGAGACAACCTAATCTCCAATCACTATGAACGAGTAGGTTAGAGACTGAGACTACACATTTAGAAGTTTCAGGAACGCATTTATTAAGATGCTCTTTGAACTGATTCAACATTACATCATCATCATTTATAAAACACAACACCGGCCCGTCTATCTGTTCGCAACCGCTAAACAATTTAACTAGCGAGTGGCTGTCCTGTTTCGATAGTAGCGTCAATACGCCACTTATGTTGATGATGGGGAATCCACTTCCCCACAAGATGTACAGACTCCTGGCACAAGCATTAGCCACTGTTGTTTCATCTGCCTTGATTATCAATCTACCGCCGGCCTCGACTACAGTGTTCTCTCGTGATGGCATCAACTGTAAAGTAATAATGTTACGCCTAAAAAAGGAACTATCCGCGAAACAAATAGAAGGCACCTTAAGAGGAACGATTTCCTCACCGGAAGATATACCTTCATTGATCTTTTGTTCTACTATCTTAAGGTACTTGACTAGGCCTCCGGCCTCCACTACAGCGTTATCCAACTTAGTAGATGCTCCTAGAACACTATTGACGACGTCGCACGTAGCTAAAGCGCAATATCGATACTCTAATGGATCGTAACACATCCTATTAGTGTGTGTCCAACTCATGACTATCTCGCCAGCCACATTAATCAGCCTATACATTTTATTGTGTTTATATTTTTGCATCTCTGTCCCAAAAACGCGTATATCATGTCGAGCTATGCGTCTATTTCTCTGAAACTCAAGTCGCACTAAAAGGCGCCGATTCGTCAACTCAAATTCACTATACACGGTTCCCCCATTCATTATAGGGTAATAGTACCTATTGTGTATAGTGCGCTCTAATGTCACAACGGAGCTAACCCTCACATTGGCGCTACGGTAAGGAGACCAACCACTGTGCCAGTAATAGAAGCACTGGCCGCTTACTAATTTTTTAGTACTACAAACTACCTGGCAGTTGGCAATAACTAGTGAGCTATCCCTCAACATGATGAAGGTTTGTCTCTCATCACAACAGTGATAGATCCCTGATGACACATCAGTGTATATACATCTAGTACCACTAGATGCAGTAGCCAATTTAATCGTGCTAAGCTTGGTTACTACATCGGGAAAAATCTCTTTGTAGCCATCTCCGGCCACGGTATGCCCGGCAAAAACAGAAACGTCTTTGCAACGCAAAAAAGTCCACGCCGGATAAACTACCTTATCATATTTAGTCCCCCAGTAATCCGTCCACTCAGTAGTTTCTGGTGTACCATTGTATTCTGGCGGGTCTATCTGTTTAAAGACTCGCATTGTTTCAAGGTTTAACGTTGGGGCAGGGGGAGGGCACATAAACCCACTGTCATTTGTTGTTTCTTCCATGCCACAAGTAGAAACAGGTGTGCACATAGGGCATGAAATTCCTCCAACGACTGGCGGCCCACAAATTCCTGGTTGGACTTTTGGCAAAACTGTATCAGTTTCTCCTCCGGTTATAACGTAAAATGAGTTTGACCAAACAAAAACAGTGCCTGTATGCTGCCTCGGGTCTGCTGGCTGCTCGTCTAAGTACAATATTCCTTTGATCAAGCAAAGATCAGGGGCACCTATTGCCTCCGCACAATTATCTGGTGTTTCAACCATTTGGCGATCGGTAGCGATGTGTAAGTCATCATTAACCCTTAACAACCAGCTGGGTAATTCAGGGTTTTGACCGTATACATAACAGTTCAACAAAGAACCGCGCCATTCCCAAGAAACAATACAATTTTGATGTTTAATGCGCCCACGAGAATTAGTGCTATGTTCTTTACATTTAATAAAAGAAGAAATAGCTCTCCAAGTTGACATACCGGCCGCTGTCACAACAGACTATGAGGTGGCCCCTATGTCGCTTAACTCAACTATGGGGTTTCGTGAAACACCCACAGCCTTAGTTTTCCTGGCAGGCTGTTGTCGCGACCTAGTTCCTTTTGGTGTCGCCTTATGTCTCTGTGATTGCATAACTAAGTCTGGCGATAAGGTGGAATTATAAAATATTTTGGAATCACCAGCCAGTGTGAAATATTGTACGATATCCCTACACTATTAAAATTAAAAACTATGAGATATTGTTAAGCACTCAAAATAGTACGCTTTAATACGTGTAATTAGTTATTTTAAAATCTAAACTAAACAGATATTGAATAATAAGTCTTATAAATCTATAGATTATATCCTATTCTAACGAACACGTTTGATTATTTTAAATAAGAAAATATTAAGTGTAATGTTAAGTGAATATTAATTAAACACTACAAACTACTAAGCCTAATGTTGATCTTATATCTATATGTTTATACAGAGCTACTAAATAGCTCTGCGTTAGTTGACACTATTAAACTATGCCAAACCCAAGAGGCGACAATCGAAATTTAATAGTGTTTATATGTTTAAAATGTCCTGGAACTTGCTCCGGGATTTCTCCTTAGAAAAACCAAACTGAAAATCCGCTGCTAATGCCGTGGCAATATTGCGCAGAGTGGCTTGTTAAATTTCAGTAGATAGGGACATCATCATCATTTTGCCTCAACTATTGCGGCAATCGAGCTCTCGCTCATAGCCGCCTCTGTTCTCTTTCTTAGATTGCATTTCGCAATCAACAGTTGAGCTCATCATTGAAGCCAACGTACTCTATGAGAATTGGTTGGCTCCGATATTCTTGCAATGGTATTCTTTTGTAAGGGGTCACTTAGCCACCGGGTCCCTCAGCCAACAGAGTTCGCCGGTGTTTCCGTCCCTAGCCGCGAGGAGGCGGACCCACTTCTACTTTGATCATTCTGTCGTTCTAAGTATTTACTCCGCTCCAGAATCATATTCTTGGCAGCGGAGTTGAATTTTTGAAATTCCGACTTTGTATTAATCATGCGAGATTTACATTCTAGCCACTGGGGCCTCTGAACACCTCTAATACTTTCGTAAAGAGGGCAGCTCCCCAGAATATGGTCCACAGTTTCCTCACAGTCATTACACAGCGGACACGTACCCGTGGTGGCGGCTTTCCTCTTATAGAGGGTTGCGTTAAATGGTCCATAGCCGGTAATGAAGTACACGCAGTGTCTTCCCGGCCAGAACCATCTATTTTCTGACGTAAAATCCACCAGTGGGATAAACTCGTAGGTCATTCGACCATGAGAGTTGTTATCCCACCTCTCTTGCCATTTTTCTCTAATCGCTCGGTGGATCGTTCGATATTCTTCTTTGAGAATCTCGAGTGTTAGATTGTCTCGTTTTTCGAAGGCATAACCGTCCCATTGTACCGACAAGTTCTTGCGAACTCGCGTACAAAGCCCCCTTTTTATAATTTCTAGGTCTATAGGCAGGACTCCAGCAATGACCTGCATCGCTGAAGTGGAGGTCGTTCTGCAAGCCTTTGTCATAATGAGCAAGATAGCCCTTTGAGCTGCGGTAACGTGTCTTGAGACATGTGGTTTGTTTGTTCTATCAAGCCATGCTGTGGCGCCATACGTAGTGATTGGCAGAAATACCGTCTTATACAGTATATTCAATATACTTGCTTTAATTCCCCATTCTTCGTGGGCGACTCGTCTTAAAGTCAACATGTACTTCACCACTTTGTCTCTTACATGCTTCGCATGTTCAACAAAGTTCATTCTCTTATCTATTATCACACCAAGATACTTGGTGTGATCTACATACTTAATATTTTTCGAGCCCAATTTTAAAATTGGTTGTCGCTCTTCGTCAAATTTGCCTTTTAGCATCATTGCACAAGTCTTATCGAGGGATAGCCTCAGCTTGTGCAATGTGCACCATTCGTCCAGTATACCCAGCACTTTCGTTCCCTTTATTTCAAGCGCAGCTCGTGAATTGGCCTTGACCAGCAAGACCAAATCATCGGCATACGCTATTGTCTCGACTTCGCTTGCAGCGAAGTTTTTGTCAATATCGTGCAGCAGCACGTCCATGCACCAACACCATGCCGCAGGTCCAATAATGGATCCCTGCGGGCAGCCCTTTCTCATTGTGCTGTTGATGCTTTGAGCGTTCGAGTTCGAATTGATGAACGTCTTTCTCCTCTTAAAGAAAGATTCAATCAACCGAATGATCGTGCTGCTGCATTCGGAGTCAATTAGCCTTTTGACTATGGCGGGCCACCATAGATTGTCAAAGGCCCCCTCTATGTCCATAAAGAGGGCCAGAATATATTTCTGATCGGGGTTTTTAGCCCCTTCTCGAAGTTTAAGAAGGGCGTCCTCAGTGGAGCAGCCCTTCTTGAATCCAAATTGACAACTGTGGGCGAGGCCCTTGTCAATGTATCGCTCTTGGATTCTATTTACTATTATCCTCTCAAAGACCTTCCCAAGCATTGAGAGGAGAGCAATCGGCCGGTAGGAACTCGTTTTCATCCTGTCACGGTTTTTATCTTTTAGGATCAGTCGCAGGCGAGCCTGCTTCCAAATCCTTGGAAAGGTAGCGTTCGAAAGGCTGTTGTTGTACAACGCCTGTAGTACTTCCCCGTGGCACTTGTTAAGGTGCTTCAGAATCTCTGGCTTGACCTGGTCAAGGCCTGGGGATTTCTTATTTTTGCACTTTCCGATGGCTTCGTCGATTTCTTCTCGACTTACAGGGCGTTCGATATTGCAATTCCTGTAGAGTGCGATTTGCTGCTTTACCTCCAGATGTACCCCAACATCTGAAGAGCAATTACCATCTTGAGGAACGACCTGACTCAAAATTTGCGCCATTGTCTCCCTCCAGGTTAGGGTGAAATCTCCGTTCGCCAACCTCACTGACGAGACCGGCTCGTCAGGAGTTAGCTTATCACGGCAGATTTTATACACGATTCCCCAGGGATCCCTATTGCCCTCTTCGAGGACAAAGTTCCTCCAGGAGTCTCGCTTATGTTTTCGGATCTCAGAGGTGTACTTGTTCCTAGCTGTTCGATATTTCTCTTGAACGTTTTCGACCTCGTCATTGATCCTCAACCTCCTAACCCGGGTAAGTTCTTTCTTACAACGGTTCGCAATTTTACGAAGGGTGGACAGTTCCTCACTCCACCAGGGTACCCTGATGGGTGGTTTACGGATCAAAGGTATTGCTTTGTCGCAGCTCGTTCGAATTGCACTCTTCAGGGACCTAGCAGCCGTGTCAGGGGTGCTGGTCGTCAGGCATTCAAGGAAGTCGTCGTTGAGTGCATCATCGTGACAGGCCTTCAGATAGTTCCAATTGGCCTTTTTCAGGTTGTAACCAGACTTTTCACTTCGTCTGGCTACTACACCTGGTTTGACGGTCATGAGCTTGATTTCGATCAGACTGTGGTCGCTCACGTCACAGTCTTCTGAGACAGTCCATTCTATAGGCCTCCCCAGCAAGCTGGGGGTGATCAATGTCAAATCTATGTTTGATTCGCCTCTGCTTGTAACAAAGGTCGGTCTGGCGTTCGATCGATTTAAGACATATAAATTATTGGCGCAGAGGAATTCTTCAAGAACCTTTCCTCTGTCGTCAGTTTGGTTCGAATGCCATAGAATGGACTTCGCATTCGCATCAATGGTCATTATAATGTTCTTGCCTCTAAGCTTGTTTAATAGAGTTTCAACCTTCTCGAGGATGGGCTCTATTGCAAGTGAATACTGGCAATACGCATTGATAATGAATATTTCATCAAGCCCAGGTTTGATGCTAAAGCACATGACATGTGCTGTGTCTTCAAGTCCTACTTGAAAGACTTCGAGGTTTCTGTCTGCCACTACCGCAGCAACCCAAGGGTTCTTGCAGCTCGGCTGCAGTATTGTCATTCGACTCGAATAACCCTTGACCCTGCCTTTATACGGCTCCTGAAGACAGAGTACTTGAATGGTTCCTTCCTCTAGTTTCTTTAGGAGGTTGGATGCTGCAGCGGCAGACCTCTGGGCGTTGATTTGAGCGAGCTTGATCATCATTGGACTAGCCTAGATCTATACCGCTCGACTTCTTTCAGATAGACCGGGCAGGTCTTAGACTTGACTTCATGGTCAGTCTTGTCTCGTTTAGCCCTCGTGCAGTTAATGCACTTGGGCTTTGCTCCCTTTTTCTTGCAGTCACCCTCGAGGTGACCGCGCTCGCCACATTTTTCGCAGATTTGGCTTTCTGCCTTACACGCCTTTGCGACGTGTCCGTAACCATGGCACTTATAGCACCTGGTTACATTAATATATTCACGGACTCGATATGAGCTCCAGAACATATAAAGCTTGCCTTTGGAGACCAGCTCCGCAAACTCTGGACGTGGGAGTTCCACTATCCAATTTCGGTTCTTGTCTTTCGAGACATAGCTATGCCGGAAGTGCAACTCTTCCGCTAGCTTATGCAACTCAGCTTCCGACTTACCTGGGAAGTTCTTCGCTAGAAGATCCTCCTTCAGTTCGTCGGGCTTATAATCCCCATCGACGTCATAAATAATGACGCTGGGGCTGAGCTTCTTTGGCTCTTCTATCCTTAGCCCTGCCTTGGCTAAGGACGATCTCTTAATGATCTCGGCATCTTCCTTGCTACCGAGTTCGACGATGACTCCCTTGGAGCGCATCTGCCGAATGCTTTTAATCTTTAACTTGGACCTCTGGGGCCCAAGTTCTTTAGTGAGAGATTTTTTAATCTCTTCACTTGTCCTCTTGTCGGAGTCCTTGCTGGGACGTATCAGCAGGACATCCGACTTTTCCTTTCTGGTAGCCTTCGCTACCGTTGCTAAGGGGGGCGTTCCCTTTTTTGGTGCATTTGCCGAGCCGCATGCTTGCGCATACGACTGCGGCCTTTGTGGTGGATGTGCCTTGATGGCATCATTTTGGGCTTTAAGCTTCTCGTTCTCGATAACGAGCTCGAGAAGCTTCTTTTCCATCAGGCCCCATTTGGCCATCACAGTTTTAATAGTGGCTAAACTTGTCTTACTCTTCTCGCTCAGAAGAGCGGATTCGAGGTCTGACCTCATCTGTTTGATTTCATCGAGGTGAGAGCCGCCACAGCTCTCCACCTCTATCAGTGAATTTTCAGAATCTGGTTCTGAGTGCATCACTGGGGGAGTGGTCCCCCTCAGGCTTTTTCTTTTCGGGGCGCTGGTGGACGCCTCCCTCGTCGCACCAGCGCTCATTCCCGTCTCATCGTCAGAGGAGCTGGCTAGAGTCTCGTTCGTTATCGGAATTAACCAGACAAATCGCTCCACCAACTAAGAACGGCCATGCACCACCACCCACCGAATCAAGAAAGAGGTATCAATCTGTCAATCCTTCCGGTGTCTGGGCCTGGTGAGGTTTCCCGTGTTGAGTCAAATTAAGCCGCAGGCTCCACTCCTGGTGGTGCCCTTCCGTCAATTCCTTTAAGTTTCAGCTTTGCAACCATACTTCCCCCGGAACCCAAAAGCTTTGGTTTCCCGGAAGCTGCCCGCCGAGTCATCGGAGGAACATCGGCGGATCGCTAGCTGGCATCGTTTATGGTTAGAACTAGGGCGGTATCTGATCGCCTTCGAACCTCTAACTTTCGTTCTTGATTAATGAAAACATTTTTGGCAAATGCTTTCGCTTTAGTCCGTCTTGCGACGATCCAAGAATTTCACCTCTAACGCCGCAATACGAATGCCCCCATCTGTCCCTATTAATCATTACCTCGGGGTTCCGAAAACCAACAAAATAGAACCGAGGTCCTATTCCATTATTCCATGCACACAGTATTCAGGCGAAGGTAGCCTGCTTTGAGCACTTTAATTTGTTCAAAGTAAACGTACCGGCCCACCTCGACACTCAGTGAAGAGCACCGCGATGGGTAATCAATTGGACCGCCCGCGAGGAGCTAAGCCCACCGGTAGGACGTACCACATAATGCCAGTTAAACACCGCGAGCGGTGAACCGACACTGTGACACACAGATTCAACTACGAGCTTTTTAACCGCAACAACTTTAATATACGCTATTGGAGCTGGAATTACCGCGGCTGCTGGCACCAGACTTGCCCTCCAATTGGTCCTCGTTAAAGGATTTAAAGTGTACTCATTCCGATTACGGGGCCTCGGATGAGTCCCGTATCGTTATTTTTCGTCACTACCTCCCCGTGCCGGGAGTGGGTAATTTGCGCGCCTGCTGCCTTCCTTGGATGTGGTAGCTGTTTCTCAGGCTCCCTCTCCGGAATCGAACCCTGATTCCCCGTTACCCGTTATAACCATGGTAGGCGCAGAACCTACCATCGACAGTTGATAAGTCAGACATTTGAAAGATTCGTCGCCGGTTCTAAATGACCATGCGATCAGCACAAAGTTATTCAGAGTCACCAAAGCAAACGATGAACGAACGGACGAACCGTCCGCCACCGATTGGTTTTGATCTAATAAAAGCATTCCTTCCATCTCTGGTCGGAATTCTAGTTTGCATGTATTAGCTCTAGAATTACCACAGTTATCCAAGTAAATGTGGGTACAATCTAAGAAACCGTAACTGATTTAATGAGCCATTCGCGGTTTCACCTTAATTCGGTATGTACTTAGACATGCATGGCTTAATCTTTGAGACAAGCATATGACTACTGGCAGGATCAACCAGGGAGTTGCGTGAAGGAGAAAAACAGGGAGTGATCGTTAAACACAACCACCCGCCCGTATAAATCGTCTTTTGCCACACTCTCTCTCTCTCTCTCTCTTCTCTCTCTTTACCTGTCGTCGTCGATTCTCTCGGAGGATCGATCGACGAGTCGAGCCTTTCGTATTTGTATATATATATATAGTATGCATAATGTTACGTGTGTTTGGTCAAATACATTATTTATCGCAAGAGGAGGAGCGGGCACTCGTATAATACTGCCCCAGATTAATTTCCTTCATCGCACCACAAAGTGTATTTAGTTACTTCCATAGAATGTCTCCGTTTCGAGGAAGCGCGTATTATATTCACTTCCACGCTGAAACAGTTTCTCGTTAAAATAAAGCACGTATCCAGCATGCTGAACAATATTTTAACGAGCCAAGCGCGTATTCGAAGTGCACGCTGAACGTATCTAAATAAACGGGACAAACTCTTTGTGAAAGTTTCGTATCGCCCTCCTTCTAGTCGCACAAACGCGCCTCAAGAAGAATACAGTGCAATTTTAGCAAAGTATAAATCTATCGTACACAATTTGTACGCCCAACGTGTATCAAAATATAACGTTATAAAACGTTTGTAAAATCGTCCGATCGCTCGGTTCGAAGAGTTGATGCTCGGTTAGTACAAGTACACACGCCGAAACGTGCATACAGGTAGCCAACATCCCAAAGGGACGCTTTTCCCACATATGGGCCATTCGGTCATAGACACCGACCCGTGGCAATGCTGTGCAGAGAATAATACGGATACGTAAGCGCGGCGCGAAAGCAGTCGAGTTGTTATACTCGAGGAGCGATGGACTTGCTCTCGACCGAGGTCGTAGATAAGCCCACGCGCCCGACTCTGCTCCGCCCGGCTCGCCCGAACAGTCGTCTCTCTTATAGGTACGGAACGGCCCGCCGGGGCGTCTGCGCCAGCCCGGCTAACGCACGGGCGCTTATGGGGCGAAACCGCCGCAACGGGAGACCGTCCGGGAAGACTGTTGGAACTTTGACGCGAAACGACAAAATATCAAGCCGTAATATTACGATCGAATTAGAACGTAATGATCACGTACCCATTAAAAACAAGCCGAAAATAGAATTTTATAAAAAAATATCGAAAAATACGGATTTCGAAAATCAAGTTATTTAAAATAAAATGAACGATCAACAAACCGGACGAAAGAGGGTTATAATTAATTAAAGGGATGCAAAACGATAATATTGCATCAATAAAATATATAGGTTGATAAATAAATAATAAAGAAAAAAAAGGAAAATGCTCCAGTCATATCGGTTCGGGCGCTCGCTCCAGTCATATCGGCTCGGGCGCTCGCTCCAGTCATATCGGTTCGGACGCCAGCTGCAGTCATATCGGTTCGGGCGCGTGCTCCAGTCATATCGGTTCGGGTGCTTACTCCAATAATATCGGTTTTGGCGTGCGCTCCGGTAATATCGGATCGGGCGATACTTTCAGCCATTCATTTCGTTTCGTGCGCTTTCCCCGGTCATATCGATTCGGGCGCTTACTCCAATCATATCGGTTCGGGCGCGTGCTCCAATCATATCGGTTCGGACGCGATATCGGTTGCGATACCTTCAGCCATTCATTTCGTTTCGTGCGCTTTCCCCGGTCATATCGATGGGGTTCGGGTGCTTACTCCAATCATATCGGTTCGGTCCAACTCCATCGGTTTTGGCGCGCGCTCCAGTAATATCGGTTCGTGCGATACCTTCTGCCATTCATTTCGTTTCGTGCGCTTTCAACGGTCATATCGTTCGGGCGCTTACTCCATATCGGTTCGGGCACCTGCTCCAGTCATATTGGTTCGGGCGCCTGCTCCAGTCATATCGGTTCGGGCGCTCTCCCCAGTTATATCGGTTCGGGCGCTCTCCTCAGTCATATTGGTTCGGGCGCCTGCTCCAGTCATATCGGTTCGGGCGCTTTCCCCAGTCATATTGGTTCGGGCGCTCTCCCCAGTCATATCGGTTCGGGCGCTTTCCCCAGTCATATTAGTTCGGGCGCCTGCTCCAGTCATATCGGTTCGGGCGCGTACCCCAGTCATATCGGTCCGAGAGCGTCCTCCAGT
>JAOPTO010002135.1:686-18186 GCA_033822845.1 Tetrapedia diversipes | reverse complement strand
TCAACACAATCATCCCATTTGCTAACACCCATACTTCTAGAGCTCTGCCTCGCATCTCACTCTCTCGACTGCGGCCCCCACTCTTGCTAAACCACAGAGAGGAGGCCGCATTCGCATCCATACCAAACAACACTCTCTTTCCATTCAAATACACGCACACTCTGTCCATGTATCCCAGGTACGGCTCGATATCCTTACCGTACCTGCAGTACATGGACACCACATACAATTCTCCGAAGTCTCCCTTCAGCCACACACAGACGCCATACTCATTAGTACATTCATTCACACACATCGCTTCGACAGTTGGGTCTTTAACCACAACTGCCGCCCTAGAGGAGCACTTTCACACACAAACACTTGCCATCCAGTCGGTAACCCACTCACGCGTCCCTCTGTTACATACACCTCCTGCAAAAGGGCTACAGACACTCCACGTTCACTCATCACGCTGCCCAGGTCACACATCACCGCATACGCTCTCTGACAGTTACACTGCAACACATTCATACACCTCTCAGTCATCAGATATTCTCGCTCTCTCTCTCTCAAGCATTCTTACATAGTCCGGGCACTCCACGGACAGGACCGAGTGGTCCGACTTCCTTCCTCTCAATTTGCAATTCCTACATACAGCCTCTTTCTTGCATTGTTCCTTCAGGTGTCCACTTTCGCAGCACTTCGAGCACAATCTCTCTTTCACAGAACACTCTCTCATCATGTGTCCAAAAGCAAGACACTTGAAACATCTTAGCACACTCACGAAATCTCTAACTCTGCACGCTCTCCAATTAACATACACTCGCCCTTCATTTATTAACACATCACGCATTTTCCTCGTCACTTCCAATATTACATTACCTGCATCCGCTCCTTTCTTGTTCATCCTGCTCACAATCGTCACCCTTTCTTTAAATTCATTTTCACTCACACACACATTCTTCACATTCTTCCCATACAGTTCATTCATAAAACACTCATTCGTCATTTCGTTTGGCACATCATACACTACCACCTTGGGACCTATCTTTTTAGGGGGCTCAACCTTGAGCCCCAACGTATCAAAGGTCTTGCACTCGCTCAATATCTTCATTTCACGCTCACTGGCGGCCTCAATAGCGAGACCGCCACTTCTCGTTTTCCTCACCGCTCTTATTCTGACATTCAGGCCGCTACTCACATTTTTCATAACCTTCTCTTTCACTTGTTCACTCGTCATTTTAACACTCTCATCCTTGGACTTCACAACCACAGCAAACACATTCTTCTTTTCACTCACACTCGGGACACGCGCACTAGCACCAACACTCACACTCTTAGCAGGACTTTTCGCTGCCACATCCGCAAAGGACACGGCCTGTTGCGCACGCACACTTTGCCTCACACGCTTTTCGCATTCTTCCAATCGTCCTTCCAACCTCTCATTCTTCGCTATCATTTTCATCATTTGTTCCTCGTACTCACTCATACAATTCAAAATAAACTCACTCGCAGCTTTCGAAACACGATTAGCATCCGTAAATACAAACTTTCGCATTTTCACACCAATCGCACGCATCACGCTCATTTCATCACACTCTTCCATACACACATTCTCACACGCACTCGCTCGCTTGAGCCTTTTAGCCGGGCTCACGCTCCTCGAAGCGAGGCTGGCGCCGCGACCCCTGGAGGACGATGCCATACCTCTCCTAACTATTTCCACTTCCATCGCCGTATCATCGGCACAACCCTCCTTATCCTTACTCCCCCCCAAATCCCCAAGTTTGACAAAATTCTTTTCCATGCTGTTCCCACGCGCTGGGACGATCTATACGTCACTCCCCGGGTGACGCCCTTTCCGAGGAGAAGGCTCGATACTCAAGGGATCGCCAGGTGCCCTGAGGAGGTCGCTCGCAGGCTGGTGCACCCACCAGCCACCCCCCGTGCGTCTGGTGACGGGGTGGTACCCCAAGGCCGCGCACCATAGCCCTGGGGATTAAGGGATTTTTTATAGAGGTTGTCACCCTCGCGGTCCGGCCAGTTAAGGCAAGACCCCCGTTCCTGCGAAACATGACCACAGGTTTACGGTATGATCTTGACTCGAGTACCTCGGGGCCCGTACCACGGTCAACCAAGGTCAACCGCAGCCCCTGAGGGGAGTAGATAGGGACAGAGGGAATCTCGTTAATCCATTCATGCGCATCTCTAATTAGATGACGAGGCATTTGGCAATTTTTTTTTTCTTTTTTTTTAGGCAGGAGGGGAAATGCGTTTAGGCACACCCGCGGATGGACGGCGGATAGTGTGGGATTCACGCTATTCGTACTACCCACTAAAACCCCTCCTCCGTCTTATGCCTACTTATCAGGAGGCAGCACCGAAAAATCCCCCTTTCCGGGTGCTTAGCCTACGCCAGCCCGGTCAAACCGCATAGTTGTTCGGCGGTTGAAGATGTTGAATGCAGCTACTCCACCTATTAGCACACGAGACGAAACCACTTTGATGTCCCGCTTGTTCATCAATCGAGCGTCCACTAGTGTCTTGACCGACTTCGCGCTCCATAGCCCCCTCCACGACAGTGTAGCAGAGAAAAACCCAACCTCCTCCGTGCCGCTGCTAGACACAACTGCACGTCGGAAGCTGGCGTTATCAGAGTAGTACCGAACCTTACGTTTGTGCGCAAGATCCAGCACCATCTGTTCACTGACTACCTGTGCATCGAGGACCATGCATTTACCGTCTTTGATCGCGAGTAGGTCTGGTTTTCTCACTCCCTCATCAGTTCGAAAGTTCGGCTCGCGTGATACCCGGAAACCCTTCTGCTCTAAACCCCGCGCCAGGTACGCCACCACCGCATCATGCCGCTTAATACGAACATCATGCGTGCAGTGGCAACCCTGGAGTACGTGGTTGAGCGTCTCCGGGACCCCGCAACCAGCCCTGCAGAGCCTATCCCGTCTTCGTCCCCGTGATGTTCGGGACTTCGTAGGTAGGGCATTAATCCGCAACTTGCAGGATTGGACAAAGTCCTTTCCCGACAAGAAGCGGGTGCCCTCCGCTATCCATCGATTCTGCCCCGGGACCCTCTTCGACTCTTTCAGCGCTCCGCCGTCGACACTACCATGAAGAGCTTTCGCCCACCGGCGCGCCTCCTTCACCGGAGTGTCCACGACCTCGCCGTGATCAAAGAGACGCTGGCGCGTTTTCTCGATCTCGAGCCGAAGATAATCCCCAGGCCGAGCGATGGCAGCATCAGAAGACAGGGATACTCCGTTGAGGCGGTTAAGCCTAATGCGTGGTATGCTCCACCGTAGTGAAGACAGACCAAGCCCTCCCGACTCGATGGTGGAATGGAAATAGGCCGTCGGTGTATCGGCCGGCAGACCTAGCCACTTTCTCGCCGCCACTCTCACTGCCCTGTCGCAACGCTTGAGTGCACCCAGCCTCACAGAACCCAACGATGCCGAATAATACAAGCTCGGCAACAGATATACCCGCAAAGCGAATAGTCTCTGCTGCGGCTTGAGGGGGGCATTAGAGATTTTATTGATTCGAGCGACCAAATCGACTGCCGGGTCGGAACGCTGACGTCCATCTGGAGTAAATGGTATTCCCAGGTACTTCCAGCTGTCCGTTCGCTTCATCGCAACCAGCTTCTGCCCACCGAGGGTGAAGTTTCCTACATCAACAGTGGTCTTCTTCTGGTGCGGAACTGTTCCAATTGAGATGGTAAAAGACTTCCCGACATTAACAGACATGCCGCATGATGCCAGGAAGCCCTCCGCACAGTCGAGCAGTCGCTGAAGCCCCGTGGTCGTTGAGGCTGCGAGGATTAGGTCGTCAGCAAACGCGGAAGCACCGATCTTCACACCACCGATATCAGCCCCGATGTCATTGGGGAGACTCTTAAGGAGTCTGTCCAGTACCATGTTAAAAATATATGGAGACATGGGATCTCCCTGCCTCACCCCATGCCTAGGATGGATAGCATGTGACTGCCATCCATCCGAGACGATGGTCGTGAGAGCGTCGGAGTACACCGACTCCATATACTCAACCATGGCCCTGGGACAGCCCCTCGCCTCTAAGGTTTGAATTATCGAGCGGTGGGAAACGGTGTCAAACGCCTTCGCAACATCAACCGATGCGACGAACAGCGGCTTATGGCGAGTGTGTGCATGTCGCAGAATCAAGTCCAGCAAAAACACATTGTCCGCACACCCGTCCGTTGCACGAAAGACCCTCTGTCTCTCATCCAGTCGAATTAGTCGACCCATCCGTATAGCTAACACCTTGTGGAAACCTCGCACAAGGGTCGAAGCCACGGAAATGGGCCGATAATCCGATGGACTCGAAGGCAGCGGAGTCTTCGGAATAAGCACCGTCCTAGCGTCCCTCAGGTGGAGGGGTAATCTGCGACACCACATAATGAGGTTATAGATCCTTCCCAGAACTTCAGGAGGTGTTCTGTGAAGAATCCTCGCAGTAAGGCCGTCAGGACCCGGTGCTGTCTTCCTCTCCGGTAACGCCTTTCGTATCTTGGCCGGATTGACAGGATCCCACAGAGAGGTGATGGTCTCCTCTTGCTCTACCGGCGGTGGGCAACAAACGCGCGCATTCGTCATAATGGATTCCCAATAGGGAACCATAACCTCTTTCGAGAGTGTCTGGTTCGCCACGGGGCCATCCAATACGACATTAATACAGCGGCCAGGATCCCTACGCCAGAGCTTTTGGGCTCTACCGTAGTCAATCCTGCGCTGCTTGCGACGCGGAATTGGCACAGCCGGCTCATCACGACGACGACGTCGAACGGTATCCGTTTTCTGAGGTTGCGGAAAAACTTCCGCGAGATATACGGTCAGCTTCTCCAGGGTGCATTTCCGCTCGTCCAACCCAACCCGAGTGCAGATTTCATCAAGGCGGTCAGCCTTGAATCCATCGCACGCGAGCGGGGCGAGTCCACGGAAATACTCCAGGAGGGCCCGATCGCATTGCTCATCCTCATCGACGGCCCGCGCCGGCGCCGCCGCCGGGAGCTGGGATTCCTGCTTAATGCGTTCAACGTGCTGCGCAACGAGCACTCGGTAGCCCTGACGCCTCCGAATGCCCTTCACGGCTTCTAGCGTCCTGCCAGTCATGGACTCCATGATCGCTTGGTTGATGAACTTGACACCCTTCATGGAAAGTTCCGCCTCGCGCCGCGCCAACAAGGATACCTCCTCCTCACTCCAAGGCACCTTGATTCCCACGGTGCGGTTCGCGTCATCATTCCAATCCGGGTGTGCAGACCTCAAGTGGACGCCACGGCCAATTTTACTTTTGAACGATCTGGAACATCCAGGGTAGCTGCATATGAATTGGACCGGCTGGGGAGGGGGAGTCCCCGAGCTCGGTCCCGGTTGGGGGGAATTTGTTGGTCGGGGGGTGTCAGTGGACACCACCCCAGTGTTAAAAGTCATCCGAGGCTTATTGTTTATACGTTTAGGACCAACATGATCTCGGCCCGGAGGGGCTGGCAACCCCTAGGGGCCACTATCGCCGTGCGCTATTCAGCACCCTATGTTGACTATCCTCAACATAAGGAGTTCCCAGCGGGACCTCGAGGAGGTAAGACGCACGACTTGGGACGGAGAGGCTGTGTAATGCGCGTCACGTCCCCAGCAACCAGATCTCCAGAGCTGGTCTCGGATACTAGACCGGCGAACCGGTCCGACACCTCAAACGACCGCCCCGAGAGAGTCATAGTTACTCCCGCCGTTTACCCGCGCTTTTTTGAATTTCTTCACGTTGACATTCAGAGCACTGGGCAGAAATCACATTGCGTCAACACCCGCAAGGGCCATCGCAATGCTTTGTTTTAATTAGACAGTCGGATTCCCCTAGTCCGTGCCAGTTCTGAGCTGAGCGTTGAATGGCGGCCGAAGAGAGCGACCACGACGGCAAGCCGCCACGGAAGCCTCGCAGCAAGGAAGATCCGCGGGAGGCCAAGGCACGGGACCGAGCTCGGATCCCGGGGGCGATATAAATATCGCTTGCCCGTTCAGCTTCGCCCAGGCCCGGCACGTCAGCCAAGCCCGCTTCCCGACCAAGCCCGACACGCCCCGCTCCTCAGAGCCAATCCTTATTCCGAAGTTACGGATCCAATTTGCCGACTTCCCTTACCTACATTAATCTATCGACTAGAGGCTCTTTACCTTGGAGACCTGCTGCGGATATGGGTACGAACCGGCGCGACACCTCCACGTGGCCCTCTCCTGGATTTTCAAGGTCCGAGGGGAAGATGCGGACACCGCCGCAACTGCGGTGCTCTTCGCGTTCCAAACCCTATCTCCCTGCTAGAGGTTTCCAGGGAACTCGAACGCTTATACAGAAAAGAAAACTCTCCCCGCACCTCCCGACGGCGTCTCCAGGTCATGTTGGGTTACCCCGACGAGCACTCTTATGAGGGCCCGGAATGGTATACGGTTCCGCTGCCGGGTTCCGGAATAGGAACCGGATTCCCTTTCGCCCGATGGGTGTGTGTGTTTACATAGTCTCGTTCGTTCAAATTTTGCGTATTACATATGTTAGGACACCTCATCTACATATGATTTCTCATAGGGCTTAGGATCGACTGACTCGTGTGCAACGGCTGTTCACACGAAACCCTTCTCCACATCAGTCCTCCAGGGTCTCGCTGGAGTATTTGCTACTACCACCAAGATCTGCACCGACGGCGGCTCCAGGCAGGCTCACGCCCAGACCCTTCTGCGCACACCGCCGCGACCCTCCTACTCATCAGGGCTTCATGGAGGACGGTCCACACCCGCGAGGGGTCAAAGGACGCACGTCACTCCCCTCTTGCCGCTGACGGCGGAGTATAGGCGCGACGCTTCAGCGCCATCCATTTTCAGGGCTAGTTGCTTCGGCAGGTGAGTTGTTACACACTCCTTAGCGGATTCCGACTTCCATGGCCACCGTCCTGCTGTCTTAAGCAACCAACGCCTTTCATGGTATCCCATAAGCGTCGACTTAGGCGCCTTAACTCTGCGTTTGGTTCATCCCACAGCGCCAGTTCTGCTTACCAAAATTGGCCCACTTGGCACTCTGATCCAAGATCTCGTGGCTTCATTGATCCAAGCAAGCCAGAGATCTCACCCATTTAAAGTTTGAGAATAGGTTGAGGTCGTTTCGGCCCCAATGCCTCTAATCATTCGCTTTACCAGATGAGACTCGTCAGCGTTCGAAACGAGTGCCAGCTATCCTGAGGGAAACTTCGGAGGGAACCAGCTACTAGATGGTTCGATTAGTCTTTCGCCCCTATACCCAGTTCCGACGATCGATTTGCACGTCAGAATCGCTACGGACCTCCATCAGGGTTTCCCCTGACTTCGTCCTGACCAGGCATAGTTCACCATCTTTCGGGTCCCAACGTGTACGCTCTGGGTGCGCCTCTTCTCGTAATGAGAACGAGACGCCCCGGGAGTGCGGGGCACCATCGTAACGGTGCCCATCCTCCCTCGGTCGACGCTTAGGCCGACCTTCACTTTCATTTCGCCTTTAGGTTTATGCATCCCAATGACTCGCGCACATGTTAGACTCCTTGGTCCGTGTTTCAAGACGGGTCCTGAGAGTACCCAAAGCAGTAGCGTCGCCGACCGGTAATTCAGAGCTTGGCCAGTCCAAGGACACCGCCTGCCAACAGCTGGTCATGCCCGGGGACGGCACCAGGTCCGTACCTCCGGGTTGAAGCTGATCTAGCTTGCGGCGGGCCTGACGCACACACATTCGAGAATGGATTGGTTGCGGCCCGATACCGTGCGAGTACCGTCGTGCAGCCGGTCGGGCGACCGAGGGTCTGTCGCGTGCGCGCATGGCGACGAAACAGGCGCCCTCTCGGGCCGTAGACCGACACGCAACGGGTCGCGACGTTCTACTAGGGGAGAAGTGCACGACTACAGCACCGGAACATTCAAGCCGAAGGTGGTGTGCCCTCGCCGTGGAACCACGAAGGTCCATTCGGGGCATCGCGCACCGACGGGAGCCAGCGCCGTTGACGATGAATCTCCCCATTCGATCTTTTGGGTTTCTCAGGTTTACCCCTGAACGGTTTCACGTACTCTTGAACTCTCTCTTCAAAGTTCTTTTCAACTTTCCCTCACGGTACTTGTTCGCTATCGGTCTCGTGGTCGTATTTAGCCTTAGATGGAGTTTACCACCCACTTAGGGTTGCACTCTCAAGCAACCCGACTCTAAGGAGAGATCCTCCCGAAAACGCGTACCGGTCGCTACGGGCCTGGCACCCTCTATGGGTAAATGGCCCCATTCAAGATGGACTTGGACGCGGTTCGACGTCACGGGACAGACGGATCCTCCCAAACACTACATTTCCCAGCGGCAGAACCGCGGGATTCAGTGCTGGGCTCATTCCTGTTCGCTCGCCGCTACTAAGGAAATCCTTGTTAGTTTCTTTTCCTCCGCTTAGTAATATGCTTAAATTCAGCGGGTAATCTCGCCTACTCTGAGGTCGTCATATACGTGTATTTTTATTGTGTGCGTAACAACAACAACAACAAAAAAACCTGAGTTACGCACAGTTGAGAGTGGCGACAAAAAAAAAGAAGTAAGAGAGAGAAGGTATAGTCGAAAGTCGAAAAGACATTTGTACAAGAAACATGGATTCTTAGTTTTATGCACCGCACCATAGTGCCAATTTATATCGCAGGTTCGAATCGGAGAGACGCTCGCTGGACAACCGAAGAATTTCCCGGATTTTTGACGTCCGTCCTGTATTTAAAAAAAAAGCAATGCTTGGTATAAACTATTCTCCAGCGGTTCCTATATATCGTTTCGCCCTTTAATCTCGAACGTCTCTCTGTGTACAATATAAAAAAAAGAGCATCGAAACGGCGCACCGATCCTCCTCATAGTCATCCCGATTCTTTATTATTACCCTAGATCCTTCAGAACGAAGGACCAGGCCGGGGTGAGTCGGAGGTGCGCAACACGGATCTCAAACTCTTTTTATATGTACGAGAGAACGTAAAAGGGACAAAAAACAGAACGCACGCAAGTGGAGATAGACAAGCTTCTTTTTCTCTTTCCAGGGACTGGACGACCGGCTTCTGGTTGCGCGGTCTCTCGCGATCGACAACGAAAATGGCATGGGGTGACCAACACAGCGTGGATGCAGCTGCTGCCAACTCCCGACCGTTATCGACGAGTCTTTGATTTATTCGAACATAGCCGCGCCAAAGGGGAAAAGATATTCTCCTCTCTTCCCTGGGGCTCTTTTAACGAATAATCGTAACCCGTCGTCGATCGGGGTAAGAAAAGTCAAAATGGCAGCGTACAATACACACGCACACCGAGTCTCTTGTACCTCTTCCTCTCTTTCCCATCTTATTTACGTCGCTCGTTCTCTTTCTGTGACTCTCAGTCGTTTCATTTCAAACGACGTCGGGGGCGCGGGTATATGTAATTTTGGTGTGCTCCAAACGACTTGACGACACCTCTCGGATCGAGCGAGTGGCGGATGCCGTGGGGGTTACTGTTTGTATTTAACACGGGTAAAAAAAACAACAATAGAAACCTGACAAGTACGGACGAAGCGGTGCTTTAACAATAGGCGGTCGTCAAAGTAAGATCTTTAGAACAAAAATCGAACCGACGACTCACGACGCCATTTCAGCACTCTCGCAGGTTCGCCCGAAAGGTTTCCCTCCGTGAATAAATACATCCCACACACTCGGCGCCGCACGCGCACGCGCGTACGATCCGGGGGTCAAAGTCTTTTAAGGAGGCACACACCTCCGCGACGAACGCCGACGAACGTTCAACGATCGCTCGTACGTATACGCATGCATCTCCTCCGATTATATCGAGATAATCTCGATCTCTCTAACGAGAACATCCCTCCCGACTCGGAAACGAGTCCCCCCATTCGACAAGGGGACCGACCGACGACGGGGTATTATCGTATCGTTCTCGCAGAGGTGAAACATGAAGGAGAAAGCAAAACGCAACGCAAGCAGTATATAGGTTACGTAAACGACCCTCAGCCAGGCGTGGTCCAGGAATTGTATCCGTGGACCGCAATGTGCGTTCGAAATGTCGATGTTCATGTGTTCTGCAGTTCACACGTTGACGCGCAATTAGCTGCGTTCTTCATCGACCCACGAGCCAAGTGATCCACCGTTCAGGGTAATCGTATAATATTGTATTTCGTTCATTGGTCTAAATACTCGGTTCAAAAGAAGCCGAGATCCCGACGCAACTCCATGAAGGAGAGGCGGGTTAGTCGCCGCGTCGCAACGGATTTTTTACGTCCGTTATATGCGACGATCGATCGACGACACAATATTGTGTCCCGGATGTTTGTTCGTCGGATCGTGGGTGGGTCACGTAAACGTGGAACACCAGCACACGTTGATCCGACGATCGGGCGCAAAGCACGTTTAATGAAAAATCAACAACCTCGAGGAGATCGTCGCAACACGAAGAAAACGACGGGGATTGCCCCGATAACTGGATTCATCGTGTTTAATTTAACGACCTCCCAGGAACCAAATTGCAAAACGCTTGCAAGCATGTCCGTCTCCCAACCGTCATCAGTTTCTCCCATTCTTTTCACCTCTCTCACGCTCGTTGTTCCCGGGGTTGTTCGTTCAGGTGAGAATCGATAGTAACCGACGATCCCGTGTTAATAAACCTCGGCACAACCTTCCAGAAGCGGTCTTTCGTCCCATCGATTCGTTGCCAGTAAAATTGTTCGATCTCGCAACGACGTGGTTGTCCGACTCACGACGACTAGGAGGAGGGCTTAACGGCAACCGGGCGAAGGTTACTCTCTGAACGAAATTAACACCCGCTTGTTTCAACGGCGGTGGGCTACCAATTTAGGGAGTAACGGGGTCGAGGCTCGAGTCCTGTGTAGCCCGTTAACCCGTTTTTTTTTTCGTTTTCGTTATATTTATATATTTTTCGTTGAGGTGAATGTCAAAAAGTCGATAGGGACCGCAGCAAGCGTGACGATCGGACGCAACAACGGGGGCACATACCTCGCGAAGCGGTCCATTTCATCCCATCGATTCGTTGAGAGTAAAATTGTTCGATCTCGCAACGACGTGGGTGTCAAGACTCTCGACAACGAGGATAACGCTGCTGGCGTACCAAAAGATTCGTCCTCTCCGAACGAGTACTACACGGTCAGGGTGGAATGTAAACACTCTACTCGAGATGACCCACCGTTTCCCCGCTCGGGTAGCATTACATAGTAATGTGTCGATAGGATCGAAAACAATTGCCTTAGGGGCCCGACAAACGCGCCTCGAAGCGGTCCATTTCATCCCATCGATTCGTTGCGAGTAAAATTGTTCGATCTCGCAACGACGTGGGCGTCAAGACTCTCGACAACGAGGGTAACGCTGCTGGCGTACCAAAAGATTCGTCCTCTCCGAACGAGTACTACACGGTCAGGGTGGAATGTAAACACTCTACTCGAGATTACCCACGAGATTACCGAGATTACTCGTGGAGCCTCCGAACACGCCTGGGAACATCATAATCTATAAAACGATGGTAAATTTCAATCGACGCCCGGAGGGCAAGCAGCGACATTGTCAGAAGGGTCTTTCTGTCTTTAATGTTCAGTCGCTGCAGGGTGTCGATTGTATCTTTCGGCATTGCTCCTTGTGCACCTACGACTATTGGGAGCACTTCGCTGAATGATGTTCCCATTTCCCTCTTAAGGGCGGACAGTAGTGGCGAGTATTTTTCTACCTTTTCCCGCCTGCCATTTTCCAGGTAGCTCCCATCTTCGTGGCGGAATGTGACATCAACCACGAAGACCCTTCCCTGGTTCTTTACCACCATGTCCGGTTTGAGAACTACCCCGTTCACATTCAGTTTTGGCTCCTTTAACACTACTGTCTCTCTATTTCTTTTAGTAATTTCCGCCATGACCAGGTCGACTATACCGTCATGGCAGCGGATACGTTCTGCCTTTGTGTGCGTGCACTGTCCCGTGATATGCGCGAGTGTCTCAACGAGCACCCGGCATTTCCGGCAGCGCGTATCCGTTTGGGGGGTGGCTCTATTCATCGCAACTCTGTTGCCTCCGGTGTCGGTCCTGAACCGCAGAGCTGTCAAGAATCTCGATGGTTTTAAGAGAGCTGGATTATAGAGCCATGCATTTCCAATTCTATCATTTGTTAAGTTGTGTACTGCCTTCCCTTGTGCAGTACACTCCCCCCACTGTTTTAGCTCTAACTTTTTTGCGTCTGCCTTCCATTTGTCGACCTGAAGGACCGACGCAACCGGCCAGTTCAGGTGCACCGCCTTTGCCTGACTTTTTAATTTCTCCTCTAGGTCGGTTGCTCGCGCGAGAGCTTTAATGGCAGGGTCGGGGTCGTTGAGGAATGACAACCCCGACTTTAAGCTGGAGCTGACGCAGGTGGTCTCCAGCTTCGGGAACCCTAGTCCACCATCCCGCTTGCCAGCATACAACAGGCCATTTGTGATGCATGCTGGCAAGTGCAGGATTTACTTGACGGCCCCCAGAAGGTCTCCGTCAAGTTCTCTCAGCATCTTTACCGGCGCCACTCCTGTGATCAACCGGTAAATATAGCGAGGGACTAGGTGGGTGGAGAGTAAATAAATTTTCTGGTGGGGTTTTAGCGCCAGCCTCTTTACTCTTTTAATGGCATTATTTACCTCAGTACGGAGGCTACCGAGGTCTATTCCAGTCCATGGAGTGAACGATACTCCTAAATATCTTATTCGTGTCTCCGCACTCGCACACGGGACACGCTCTCCACCACTAAAGGACAGCCCGGGATCTTTAATGTAAAAAGAACTCCTTGTCGGCACCACTTGGAAAGCAACACATTTTGGTGCCGATATTGTCATACCTAGGGCGGCTAGGTATGTTTCCGTGATTTTCAAGAGGTTCTTGGCCTGTGGTACATCGCGTGCGACCAGTATCAGGTCGTCAGCGAAGGCCAGACAGGATATCCCCTGTTCTCCATTTATCTTGTACCCGAGCTGTTTCTCCAACGCAAGGAGGAGTGGCTCTATGACCAGATTAAACAACAGGAGAGACAGTGGGTCCTCCTGTTTAACCCCGCGTTGGAGACGGACTGGAATAGTTGTCCCACCATATTGAATATTGGTGTGCACATCCTGGTATGCTTGGCACACGAGCTGTACCACATGCTCGTGCACCCCTTTTTTACGCAGTGCAGGCCCCAGCATGTCATGGGGTATTGTATCGAATGCTTTCGATACATCCAATTGCACTGCGACCAGGCCCCCTTACTCCTTGCTATGAGCAAGGATTTCGGCCAGAATGTGCACATTATTGTAGCACCCCCTCTCCGATGTAAAGCCCTTCTGACGAGGGGTGCAATGTAACCGCTCCCTAACTTTGGTGTCCATTATCACCCAGTACAATCGACACACCAGTGAGCTGATAGTAAGGGGACGGTAGTTCTCGCATATGCTACCGTCCTTACCTTCCTTAGGGATTAAAATTGTGCGGTTCTTCCTGCAGGGTGAAGGCTGTGGCCCAGTAACCATTAAAAGGTTGAACAGCTTCCGGAGGGAATTTACTGCTCCTCGGGACCATAGTTGACCCTTTCTTTTCCCGTCGAGGCCTGGAGGAGTGTCCGTTTTGGTTCGGGTGATCCGACCACTCACGCCTGAAAACGTGACTGATGTGAGGAGGTCGCTGATGGGGAGGGATTCCTCCAGATCACCCAGGTCTGGCAGATGTACGACCGGCTTAACACCCTATAGAGTGCTGTACATCTTCCGGATGTCGTCGACCTGAAGCGGTAATTCCCATTGAACCCAATGATCAATGCCATTACGGACATGTTTAGCAAGAAGACCTGGATTTTTCTTGTAGAGGTCCTGGGTCCTGGCAAAGAGATACCGCCGGTAGGCTCTCTTGCCAGACCCTCTTCTCTTGGTCCTTCTTCGCAGCTCGCCTGAAGCCGGTAGGGACGACACCAGCAGATCATAGACCTTGTCGATGCCGTCCTGTGATACTCTACCTGCTCCATCTCGAGCTTCGCAAAGAAGGACATTCACTTCTTGGGTGAATTCCTTGAACGCCGCGGGGTCGTCATCCGTGTCGGCTAGTGCATCATCGACGACCCACTGTGCCCAACTGTGGTATTCTTCACAGTGTGTATTGGCGGCGTTCAAAGAATCACCCAGCGTATCTGTCGGGACCTCTTCGACGGATAACGGAGGGATGGAGTCGGAAGCGTCAGCCCACCATTCGCTGTCTGATCCATCACGTTTCCGACTCCCTCCCTCAGCCTGCTCTGGGCCAGCAGGCTGGTCCGCAAGATGAGTCCGCTGTCTCCTCATCTTGTGGCGCACATCGGCCCTTTTGTCCCGTATTTGCTTTACGGTCTTACTAGTGAGGACCCCCGAAATGGCCTTGGCAATAAACTTTTCATGTTGGAACTGTTGTTCAAGTTCCGCCAAGAGCCTTTCCTCCTCCACAGTCCATGTTTTCTGAGGAAGTGGATTTCGAGGGCCCATCGGGACCTCAGCTGCGAGACGCCGAGCTTCGTTACTCGCAGCTGGATGTCGGTGCAGCAGGTGTTGGCTCATTCCTCTCTTCGTGAGGAAACATTGATCACAAAGCTCGCCCCGCAGACCCTCCTCTGCAGGCGGAACACCTGGGCACTTTGGCCGATGGCAATCTGCGGCATGTCGTTTGCTGAATCCTTTCATGCACTGGCGGCAACAGAATACCAGAGAGCTCCGTTGGTGCGCCTCTTGATAGTAGCGGAGCTCATCGACAAGCCGCAGAAAATATATGTTACCCTTCCCAGCCTTGGCGCATACGTTGCATATTCGTGGCTGGAAAGGGGTCAAAACCAAAATCGTGTCCATTAAGAGAGCCGGTTCGTCATTATTGGCTCCCGTCCGAGGCCGTCTTGGTCTGAGAAAACGCGCGGAGCCAGATGCGGTTCCCCCATCCGAGGCTCGATCGTCATCATTGTTGACCGATTCCGCCTCAGCGACCGGGTGGTTTGCCCGATCGCCTGATTCGACATGCTCTATTCAGCACCTTACACGAGATATTTCCAGCATAAGGAGTTCCCAGCGGGAACTGAAGGAGGTAAGAAGCATGACGTTATACGGAGACGCTATGTATTGCGCATCACGTACCCAGCAACTAGATCTCTAAGGCTGGTCTCGGATACTAGGCCAGATGTAAATCTCCAACGATCGCCTTAAGAGAGTCATAGTTACTCCCGCCGTTATATCTACGCCTTATACTGCGTTATGCCGGAATCCATGATTTCCCTTCAGAAGAACATGAGTATGAAGGAGGTAGCACGTTATATCTATGCCTTGTACTGCGTTTTGCCTGAATCCATGCTTTTCATCGATATAACATGAGATGAAGGAGGTAGCACGTTATATCTACGCCTTATACTGCGTTTTGCCTCAATCCATGCATTCCCAACAGGAGAACATGCGTATGAAGGAGGTAGCACGTTATATCTATGCCTTATACTTCGTTTTGCATGCATTCATGTCTACCCATGAAGAGAACATGAGTATGAAGGAGGTAGCAAGTCATATCTACGCCTTATACTGCGTTTTGCCAGAATCAATATTTTCCCATCAGTAGAACATGAGTATGCAGGAGGTAGCACGACATATCTATGCCTTGTACTGCGCTTTCCATGAATCCATGCTTTCCCATAGGGAGAAGGTAAGTATGAAGGAGGTAGCGCGTTATACCTACGCCTTATACTGCATTTTGCGGGAATCCATCTTTCACATCAGCAGAACATGAGAATGAAGGAGGTAGGACATTACATCAATGCCATATACTGCGTTTTGCCTGAATCCAAGATTCCTCAAAGGGAGTAGGTAAGTAGGAAGGAGGCAGTACGTTATATCTATGCCCTATACTGCGTTTTGCCTGAATTCATGTCTTCCCATCAAGAGAACATGAGTATGAAGGAAATAGCACGTTATATCTACGCCTTATACTGCGCTTTGCCTGAATCCATGCTTTCCCATCAGCAGAACATGAGTATGAAGGAGGTAGCACGTTATATCTACGCTTATACTGCGTTTTGCCTGAATCCATGCTTCCCAATCAGCAGAACATGAGTATCAAGGAGATAGCACGTTATATCTACGCCTTATACTGCGTTTTTCATGAATCCGTGCTTTCCCATCAGCAGAACATGAGTATGAAAGTGGTAGCACGTTATATCTATGCCTTGTACTGCGTTTTTCCTGAATCCAAGCTTTCCCATCAGCAGAACATGTGTATGAAGGAGGTAGCACGTCATATCTGTGCCTTATACTGCGTTTTGCTGGAATCCATGCTTTCCCATCAGCAGAACATGAGTATGAAGGAGGTAGCACGTTATATCTACGTCTTATACTGTGTTTTGCCTGAATCCATGCTTTCCCATCAGCAGAACATGAGTATGAAGGAGGTAGCACGTTATATCTACGCCTTATACTGCATTTTGCCTGAATCAATGCATTCCCATCAGGAGAACTTGAGTATGAAGGAGGTAGCACGTTATATCTACGCCTTATACTGCGTTTTTCCTGAATCCAAGCTTTCCCGTAGGGAGAAGGTAAGTGTGAAGGAGGTAGCACGTTATATCTATGCCTTATACTGCGTTTTGCCTGAATCCATACTTTCCCATCAGCAGATCATAAGTATGAAGGAGGTAGCACGTTATATCTATGCCTTATACTGCGTTTTGCCTGAATCCATGCTTTCCCATCAGCAGAACACGAGCATGAAGGAGGTAGCACGTTATATCTGTGCCTTATACTGCGTTTTGCCTGAATCCATGTTTTCCCTTCAGGAGAACATGAGTATGAAGGAGGTCGCACGTTATATCTATGCCTTATACTGCGTTTTGGCAGAATCCACGTTTTCCGATCAGGAGGACATCAGTATGAAGGAGGTAGGACGTTACGTCTATGCGTTATACTGCGCTATCAATGAATCCATGCTTTCCCGTCAGTACAACTTCAGTATGAAGGAGGTAGGACGTTACATCTATGCCTTATACTGCGCTTTCCATGAATACATGTTTTCACATCAGGAGAACATGAGTATGAAGGAGGTAGCACGTTATGAATACGCCTTTTACAGCGTTTTGCCGGAATCCATGCATTCCCATCAGGAGAACATCAGTATGAAGGATGTAGGACGTTTCGTCTATGCCTTATACTGCGTTTTTCCTTAATTCATGTCTTCCTATCAAGAGAACATGAGTATGAAGGGGGTAGCATGTTTTACCTATGCCTTATACTGCGTTTTGCCAGAATCCATGCATTCCCATCAGGAGAACATCACTATGAAGGAGGTAGGACGTTATATCTATGCCTTATACTGTTTTTTTCCAGAATCCATGCTCCCCCATCAGGAGAACATGTGTATGAAGGAGGTAGGACGTCATATCTATGCCTTATACTACGTTTTTCCGGAATCCATGCTCCCCCATCAGGAGAACATGAGTATGAA
>JAOPTO010002133.1:0-45051 GCA_033822845.1 Tetrapedia diversipes | reverse complement strand
CGTACACGATAAAACCAATAAATCAAAATTTGACGAAAAGTCTTGGAAAGGAATATTGGTAGGGTATGAATCAAATGGTTATAAAGTGTGGGACGTGAGAACAGGTAAATATACCGTAGTTCGAGATGTTATAATAGATGAAACTAACTTTTTAGAATCCAGGCCTCTAGTAAGATTTGAAATGGTTGAATCTGGAAAACCATGTAATGAAATTGATGTTTCTCACATATTGTCAAAATCAATATTAAAGGATAAAAAATCTGATAGTTATAAATCAGATGTACCAGATTTGGAAAATTCTGGTGATAAAGCTGATGTTTCTGACGTGCAGTCAAAATCAGTAATAGAGGCAAATAAATCTGATACTGATACATCAGACGATAACATGGATTCTGTAATCTCGAGTCATAGTAAAGAAGTTTCTATTGAAGGAAACAAAAGTAGAGTAGAAAAAGATATATCCTCATCTCAGGACAATAAAAGTAATAAAAGAGATTTATCAGAAATTAGACGGAGTGATAGAATTAAAAAGCGTCCTAGAATTTCTTACGAAGAGAATGATGTATCAAATGACTATCTGATGTGTGCACAATCTATAGTTTGTAAATTATACTGATGTTGTAAATGTAAATGAAAATGTAAATAAATTCCCAATTCCTATCAAGAAATTAAAGATAGAAATGATAGAAATGAATGGGAATCTGCTATTAAAGAGGAAATAAATTCTCTGCTAGTTAATAATACATGGACTTTAGTATCAAGACCGGAAAATAAGAATATAGTTGATTGCAGATGGGTGTTCTCAATTAAAAACGATGAATTTGGAAACCCATTAAAATACAAGGCGCGATTGGTTGCAAAAGGGTTTAGTCAAAAGTATTTAGAAGACTATAATGAAACGTTTGCTCCAGTAGCAAGAATTTATAGTTTCAGGTTTATAATAGCCTTTGCAAACCAATTTAGTTTATTGATTCATCATATGGATGTAAAAACAGCTTTCTTAAATGGCAATTTCAAGGAGGAAATATATATGAAGGTACCGGAAGGTATTGAAAATACAAATAATCAAGTTTGTAGATTAAATAAAGCATTATACAGGTTGAAACAAGCAGCAAGATGCTGGTTTGAAGAATTTGAAAATGCTCTTAAAGAAAAAGGTTTTAAAAATTCTCCTGTTGATCGCTGTATTTACATCTTAGGTAAAGGAAATATTTCTAAAAATATTTACGTAGTATTGTACGTGGATGACCTTGTAATTGCAACAGCTGGTATTGATAGTATGAATAGTGGGGTTCAAATAAACAGGACGACAGGGGCTTGGCGCTGCTGGGCTTTGCCACGCAGAATAGCTTAATACCGGTCCACAGTGTAGGGGGTCATACCTTCGAAAAGAATGGTAGGACCTCGAAAATAGATTTCGCGTTGGTCAATAAAAACTTTAGTAATGTACTCACTTGCAGTGCCGTGCTCAACGTTTTCTCTGCGTCGGACCACCGGTACGTTGTCCACGATTTCTCCTTCGGGGCCGCTCCTGTTGGCGGGAGTCGTGCTGCTGGAAGAAAAAAATGGATAAATCACACCATTTTTATTAGGAAATTTGAGAGGCTTATGTTGGCCAATGACGACCCAGACACTCAGGCAAGAATAAACATTATTGAAAAAGCGGTGACGGCGTCCAGAAGTACCAGGCCGGCAGTGCTCGATGGTAGAAAGGGCAATTATTGGTGGAACGATACATTGGCCAAGATGAGAAGGGAGGTCATCCTAAAAAGGCGGGCGTTTCATAGAAACAGGTACAAAGCCAGTGAAGAGGAGGGTGCGAATCTTCGGGCAGTATATAAGAAGGCTAAAAATGATTTTAAATGGGCTATAGCAGAAAGTAAAAAGAAAGCATGGTCGAGGCTGTGTGAGGAAATCGATCAAGACACGTGGGGTAGGCCGTATAAAGTGGTCCTTAAGAAATTAAAAGGCCATGGTGACAACTCGTTGCTTGAGCACAGGGAAGCGATCAAAATCATACAAGAGATGTTTGTCACAGAGGCAAGTGAAATATCAAAATCGTTAATAACAGCACCAAGCCTGTTTAAAGACGAGCCTGTGTTCCCTCCGGTTAACATCAGCGAAGTGAAACGGGCTGCTATGAAGATAAAGCTAAAAAAGGCCGTTGGCCCAGATTGCATTGAGGGGTCCACAGTTAGAATCCTGGCCGAAAAATGGCCTAATGGGCTCTGTGAGCTATTCAACGATTGTTTTAAATCTGGGAGATTCCCACACAACTGGAAGACTGCGAGGCTGGTTTTGCTACCAAAAAAGAGAAGCGACGACGGGGTTGTACTTAGTTACAGACCAATATGCCTCCTTTCGAATTTATCTAAATGTTTTGAACATGTTGTCAAGGATAGGATTGTGCATTACCAATAGCCAATTGATAGTATGAATAATTTTAAAAATTATTTGATGGGCAGATTCTGTATGGTGGATCTGAAGGATATTAAATTATTCCTTGGAATCAAAGTTATTAGAACAAATAATAAAATAACATTAGATCAAAGTGCATATATAAGAACGGTTCTAAATAAATTTAACATGTATGATTGCAAAGCAGTGAATGTTCCTCTTGATTGCAAATTAGATTACTTAGCTTTAACCTCAGATGAAGAGTATGATGCACCGTGTAGAAATGTTATTGGTTGTTTGATGTACATAATGGTATGTACACGGCCTGATATATGTATCGCAGTTAATATATTAACACATTGTATGCCGGCCCCGCGAAAACGCGGGTTTGGAAGTCTGTTGCTTTAGCGCCGGGTTTGCGATAATACAACATTCTTTTGTTTGGCGATTTGTTTGTTTCTATTTTTCGTTATCGTTAAATTGCATATAATGAATATGCAAACCAATTTTAGTGTTTTACAATAATGTATAAAATTTTAAATATTTTCTTCACCTACAGTTTTAAATGCCTCAGATGCCACCGGCATACAATGTGTTAAGTAGGTATATGAATAAAAACAATAAAGAGCTTTGGAAATGCCTAAAAAGGGTATTAAGATATTTGAAAGGCTCAATAGATGTTAAATTAACGTATACAAAAGGCGATTACAATAACATTTTAACGGGCTACGTAGACTCTGACTGGGGAGGAAATGATATTTTAGACAGGAAAAGTACAACAGGGTACTTATTCAAACTGTTTGAGCGTTGTACGATTTGTTGGAATACAAAAAGACAATTATCAGTGGCTGCCTCATCGACGCAGGCTGAATATATGGCGCTTTTTGAAGCTGTCAGGGAGGCCTTATGGCTAAAGTCTTTAGCGACCAGTATTAATATAAATATTTCGGAACCGATAGTAATTTATGAGGACAACAATGGTTGTATTGGTATCGCTAGTAATCCAACAAGTCACAAACGGTCAAAACATATTGATATAAAATATCATTTTTCAAGGGAACAGGTAGAGAAAAAGGTAATAAAATTACATTATGTTCCCACAGAAGGTCAACTTGCTGACGCGCTGACTAAACCATTACAGGCAACAAGGTTCCTGCAAGGCAGAATTGGATTGGGCCTGCAGTAAAATATATATTAACCATTTTTGTCGTATGAAATGGTCTGATCAGGTTTTTCTAGGTTTTCCCTGATTCTTAGCAGCGAATGCTGGACCATGTGTAATCCCCCAGAGAAAGCATAAGGAAGGTGTACTTTATTAGAAATAGTTTATTAAAGCTAGATTATATAATTAGTAAATTTGAACTGGTTGTATCTTTTGCTTCATGTATGAATGTGTCAATTCTGTACGATATAACGTCCATTCGTTTATTCGATTAATTTTTGAGGGGGCGTGTTGGAAATTGAATACAGAAATACTACGAAGCAAAAATTAACAATAAACCAGCTTTCTCTTAACGTACTTTTTCAAGGGCTTCTTCCAAGAAGCTAAGCCACATCTGGCATTTTAGAAAGTTCGAAAACATCGAGAAACAGAACAATGGGGCTGAAGGACCCGGACGGGGTTGTAAGAATTTCGACCACTGCGTTCTGCTAGTCTTGTGACAAAACTCGCTAGGTGTGGTCAAAATTGCCCTTCCTCGTGCTATATAAAAGTATCAATAAATATCTAAGTATTATTTCACAAATAAGAGTTTATTTCATTTAGCAATATAAAACCCCATTCCCAATAAATTAACATTCAGGAAGGAAAAAATAATGGTACTTGGAATAAAAAATAATCCTCGCACATCTGCACCAAAACTTGTAACCAGAGTCTTCGTTGAGATCGCTTAGCGTCAAGACCGTTCGCGAGTGCCATCTTCGAAGTACAAGTAAACTTTATAAGTGATAGTGTGCATAGTGAATTTTTCACCAGAGCCCCGTATTCGCCGGGAGCTCTTGTTAACACTCGGCAATCAAGAATGCCAGCAGAATTAAAAAACCACAACGACAACCTAAATACGACCAGTAACATGATCGACTCAACCCAACCGACTACTGAAACCAAACGACGAACATATGTGGAAACCGCTAACAATAACAATTATCCTAAGAAAGAACAAGCAATAGTATTAGAAGCCAAGGAAGGTATTCCGATCCAAGCCTACGCAAGTAGCATCGCTAATATAGTAGGTGCCAGTGCAATTAGATTCATTTCACGCATTTCAAACGCGGGAATCTGTATATAGTTAGACTCCACCAAAACTGCCACTGAGCTAACGTCTAAAGTCAAAAGTGTAAACATAAATAACGTTATTATTGAACTGAAACCTCTCATCTCTCCGCCTCAACGTATCATTCTATCTAATGTTTCTCCTACCATTCCCAATCAAATCTTGGAAGACGCATTCAAAAGGAATAACAGTCGCACCACCTAAAAAATGTCCTTTTTAAGAGCCGGGCTACTCTCATATTCTACGTTTCAGAAGGTAGATCTATGTCAACCCGGAGGACACTGTTAAAATCCCACAGTCATTCACTATCATGCACGAGGGGACACAATACAGAATTTTTGCATCCACGGATAAGCCAGTTTGCTTCAATTGCAATGAAGAAGGACACATCGCGGACCGGTGCCCGAAAAGTGAGCACGCAACCGACAACAACCCAACCACCGTTGAGAAGGTCCCAACAAGACTAACGCACCGGCACCGATTGTCACCGATCTCCTTCCATCCGTAATAATAGAGGTACCTTCCTTACCTCAAGATACAATCTATGTCGACAAAAGAACTCACTCCATTACCACAGTAGGATCAGCTCAATTAAATAACCCTACCGACAGCAACGATGCAGGAATCTGTACCGCGAGCATCGACGATTCAAACGTACAAGCTCCGGATATGTTCAAAGCACCTCAACCGATGCAACGAGAAATGGAATGCGTACACGCCAAAAGAAGGAAAATCTGTGTCAACAAAAAGCCTGACCTAAGCGCAGCGCTAAAACCAGCTAAGGACCTAATAGATAATAACCAACAAAGATTTCCACTAAACTTCGATCAACTCATGGACTTCCTTGAAAAATATTTTTTACTACAAGATCCAAAAGAGGCGGCAAACGAACTAACACAAGACCTGGCAATTCACCAAAAATCTTAACGATCTTATAGAATATAAGCAGGCATCCGCTTTAACCAGAAAAACGTTCAAAAAGAAAAAAAGAGATAATTTTAGAGATTTCGTCGGAAAATTAAATTTTTCCTCCAACAGCACCTACGTCTGGAACATGAGTAAAATCCTCAAAAAGAAATGGGTCAAAATCACGCCAGCCCACACATCTGAGAACCACGAACGGAATAATAAGATTACTCAAGCTCGGTATAAGATCAGCCCTCCCTGGGTTGCCATTGATCCGTGCAGTCTCCCCGCCTTTAACCAAAATGTTTTCCTAAGTTCCCCATTCCATTCGGAATTCAACCATGCCCTGTCAAGCAAATCTATCCACTCTGCTCCTGGCATCGACGGGATAGACTTTGAAATTATTAAGAAAATTCCCATAAAATTCAAACTCATCCTACTTGATCTGTATAATGAAATGTATGCCACAAGCAATTATCCAGACGAGTGGAAAAGGTCGTATGTACATTTTATCAACAAACCGGGCGGGACAAACGTTAGACCCATCTCCCTTACATCTTGCTTCTGCAAACCTTTTGAATCCATGGTAAAAAAAACAGACTGGATTGGTGGATAGAACGCAATAACCTTCTTCCCAGGTCTCAATCTGGTTTTCGAAAACGTCATTCAACCATCGACAATCTCACCAATCTAGTTCTCAATGTAGAAGAAGCATTCAGCATTAAAAAAGACCTTTTAGCTGTATTTCTTGAAATTAACAGCGCCTTCGATAACGACAACATCAACATACTCCTGTGCCAACTAGCCAAAATAGGATGCCCTGCCTCCTTGATAAAATTCATCAAACACTTAACATTTGAAAGGCTGATCGTCACAGACATCACGGGCAACTCTTCCAGGAAAGTGCACAAAGGTGTACCACAAGGGGGAGTTCTCAGCCCTCCCCTATTTAATATATATATATTTCAGTAGTCGCAGAAAATATACCTAAAGGCGTAACAATTAGCAAATTCGCTGACGATATTGCAGTTTATAGCAAAAACAAGAAACTTCTTGAAAAGACCATTTCACTTATACACGATAAACTCTACAACTTGGGCTTGGACCTCTCAACTTATAAAACAACCTTTGTACACGTCAACAAACATAACATTAAACCAAGTCAAACTGAAATAAAAATAATTGACACAGCTATCAAATCAAGCGACCATGCACGCTTCCTAGGTATACTTTTTGATTATAGAATGACTTTTAGCCAGCAGATCGATTATGTTAAAAAAAGTGTTCGCGAGCCATGAACATAATGTAGTTTGTGAGGGGCACTTGGTGGGGCGCCGATCCGGATACGCTAATAATTATTTATAAATGCTTTATACGCTCACTTTTGGATTATGGGTGTTTTATCTATTTCCCAACGCAAGCTAAAAATATAAAGAAATTGGAAAAAATTCAATATGCAGCAATAAGAGCTACCCCTTGGCTATAGAACCAGCACTCCCACCAACATCCTCATTTCAGAAACTAAACTCCATCTCCTTCATGAACGTTCCAAATTTCTATGTAACCGATATTTTTTCAAAGTCCTCTCTAATAAAAAGTTACTAGTGCATGAAACCATCTCCCACTTTGGTAAAATTCTAGCCAGCAAGAACAAAAAATGTAAATTCTGCAACCGCATTCTTCTATCTTGCATTGGCAATTCCAAAAATATTAGCAAGCATATTTACTCTACCGATCAGTTTCCTATCCACCATACAGACTACCACTCTCTTATGAGGAACATAGACATCAATACCGAGTTTGGAAAAACCTTATTACACAAAGATAACCCTAACACACTACTCAACCAACTACTCACAGAAGGAAACTCCCACGCCATCTACACTGATGGAAGTGAATTCGGGACATCGCCTTTGGTGGGAAGTGCATGCTTGTGCTTTGATCTAGATATCGCTACAACCAGAAGTATTAACAAAGTCTCCTCAGTTTTTAAAGCGGAATGTTTAGCTATAAGAGACGCGATGGAAATAGCTCTAAAATACCCCAATCGCAAATTTCTTATTTTCACAGACTCTCTTAGTGCCCTTTTCGCTTTAGCCCACCGTTCAGCAAACATCAAAACCAACCCTTATATTTTGGAAATTAAAACAAAAATATCTGAATTCTGTATTAAAGCTCAAAGCGAAAATTCGATTAAATTGTACTGGATTCCTGCCCACATAGGTATTCGCGGAAACGAAGAAGCAGACAAGTTAGCTAAGATGGCAGCTAACACTGCTTCGTCAAGCCCCACCAAAGTTCCCTTCACGGATTTCAGTGAACAACCTAAAATAGCAGCAACTGAATCTACTCTCGACTACATCACTAGCGCGGGACTGACTAAAGGGAAGAACTTCTTTACAAACTTTCACAGCAATAACGCTAAACCCTGGTTTTCGGGAAAAAACTTAAAGCGAGAAACCATAGTTACCATTAACAGGTGTAGAGCTGATCATTATAATCTGGCATATTCCCTAGCACGAATAGGTTTATCTAACGACCCGAAATGTCAATGTCGTTACGATAGGCAGGACATCGACCACGTGCTGTGGCAGTGCCAGCTGTTCAACGACCAAAGAAAGAATCTGATCAGCAAACTGCACAAATCGAATCACCAACTTCCGCTGTCACGTAATGTTTTACTTCGGTATCCCACAACAGCCGTATGCAGTGCCATCCATTCATTTTTAAAAAACTGTAACTTATTAGTTTAACTTTGTCACCTCACTAATCTCATTTCTTCCACACTCACACAATTTATGTATCCCCCTGCTTATACATTTAACTAAATCACATGTACTGCAAAACCATTTAATGCAAAATAACCTCAGTAGAGGTTGATTAGGTTTAAATAAAAAAAAAACTTGTAACGACAGTTAATCATAATTTTAAGAAAGATATATATCAAAGAGTATTGTAGACTATTAATTTTCATACATACTTCGGGAAAAAACGTACACGAAAGAATTTTCAAAAACGAATCTTATTCTGTAACAAAGTGATTTTCTTCAATGGGAGCAAATTTAAATCAAAATTAATACACTTTCGGTTAGGATAATTCGGGTGCAAAAAGTGCAATATAACATTATAAATAAAAAATACAATTCCAAGTGTAAAACCAGAAGGTTGCCCAGTGACATGAGAATCCATAACAGCAAATGAAATCGAAAATCCCACTATTATTGATGGAACTTTAAATAAATACAGGCTTAATATTCTCAAATAAAATATTAAACAAAGAGCAGTTAAAATACACCTACTGAATGAATTTTATTTTCCACAAAGTAATAATCCTGAACACACAACTTGAATTGCTAAAAAGGATGGAAATGTAATACCTATCATTACAATATAAACTCCTGCACCAAGTACTCACATAAATCCCAAGGAATGATTTACAGTGAAATTAATAAGGACTCGGAAATTATGGAACAACTTCAAAAGAAATGTAAAAAGATAAAATTTGCAAAATGTATAACTCCATCAAAAGGGATACAAGGAAGAAATTTGTAGATATTATAGAAAGCCAGTATATTGTTAAATCATACTATCCGTGCTAAAGAAGGATTAATCAGATATTAGCATCAAAACCTTCAAAATTATTTGTACATTCGAATCATTTTGTATATTTATACTTTATACACCATAATTCATGTTCTCAAATTTATTTATAATTTTACTAATACAATCATAAGACTTCTATCTTATTTTATTAAAAATTTTACATAGAAAATTTAAATCTAATATATATATATATGTTCAATTTGCTAACGATGTAAGATGACAAATTGTTTTTTAGCTACAGGTGGATCTAATACGTATCAGCTAAATAAAAATCTTCCAAACATCAAGGCATTTACGTAACCTTTTATAATCACCCTAAAAAAGCAACTTCAGAGAAAGCATACGAATATTGCATCAGAAAAAAGACAGCCCCAAAAAGATTATTTACCAAAACAAAAAAAATGTAAAGCAGCACAGAAGAATTAGATCCTGAAAACAAACTAAAACATCTAAAATAATGTCTCTCCTAATGCAGAAAATGATGATACACTGTATATATACCATAGCAATTAGTTTCAAAACAATGCTCGCAAGAAGTTATGTTTGAAATTTACAGAACTACTGAATAGAATTTTCTCCAGCATGCAAGTATTATCATCTAGAACAATAAAATACTAATAAAATGTACTATATTTTTATACTAACATTCTTTAAACATAATTCTAATTAAAAAGTTTATAAAAACATATATAATGGAAAATACTAAGAATACATATACAACTTCAGAAATTCAAATTAATGTTTTCATACATGTGTACAGATACATAAATTAATCATGAATTGTTTGGTAGACAATATTAGATACATTTATCTCAGATCCTGACTTTCACGCATCTTGTATTTCTTGAATGGTACTTAAAAATTTATACATTTCAAATTCTATGCTATTTTACATAACAGACAAATAATGATTCTTTAACTGAGACAAATTAAAGATAAAATGTCAACTACACTTTAATTGACAAAGATCTATCTTTTGCTATGTAATACTGGGCATAAATATTCATATTGTATTACTTGAGCAAACTCAAAGCTTTAAATTTCAGTATTTTGCAACACCAGGTCTGCATCATGGTTATAAAGCTTAAATATATAATCATCATCACTAAGTTGGAATCACTTTTTAACACTGGTAGCATAAAACACATTAAACAAATACTTTAGATATTATAGAAGTTAGAAATATCACTTAAACGCATTATGCCATGGTTCCGACCAGCCTTCTTTTGGTTACTTTATGATTAAAAAAATCTTCACTGCATTACAATCTAGAAACCCCAGCCCATTTATAAATATTACACAATAACATTATTAAATTAAGTTTAAGATCACCAATCTGATCATCAATCATTAAATGTAGTTGATTATTTTAAACATTTCAAAACAATTAATAAAAATATAATATTTATGCCTCTTATTGTTTATCTGTTTAATATATGTATCATTATGTGTAAATCTCATTAATTACTTACCCTTATTAATTCAAATTCAAAACCACAATATGATGTGAAGAATGCCATTCACTAATTATTTAAATCGTAGAATTCTCTTCTCTATTACAGTATACATATCAATCCAAAGAAGTGACTCTGGTCCTCAGACCATCAATTCCGAACAAAGATGTCTATGTCATCATTAGCCATCTAAACATAAACCATATATAATTTTATTTAAGGAATATTTATAATTATACATGCAAAATTTAAATATATAAGAGTTAGAAATGAATATTATACAAATATGTACATCAAATATAAGGTTCCTCAAACATTATGTCCAATTCGTTTAAGAATATACTGCAATACCTAAAACATGAAAAATTCTTATTTCAATATTATTTCAATAGCTATGTTTATAAAAATGTGTGCACAAACCTGTTCAAACTCTTCTGCTTTTTTTTGTTCTTCTTTTTTGTATTTGACATGAAGAAAACTAATTACCTGAATTTTAGATGTAATAGATCACATTAGGTTGATACATTTTGCACTGCATTTGCAGAAGAGGTTACTTCTCACTGATGTTATTAACTTTTGAATATGTTGTTAAACACATAATTTTAAACAACGTTTTCTTGTACGTATTACCGCTTGCTATATATACTGATCGATAATATCACGGAGAAAGTAATACAAAGAATCAAAGTAAGTGGGATACCAGTTACACATGCATCATTATATTTCTTTATGTAACCATTCACTACGTAAGTACTGTTATTGAAACTTGAACGTTACAAAGCATTGGTTTTACTTCCATTAAAGCAACTGTTGCCGCATGTCGCATCGTCATGCTAATCCATTTCAAACGGTGGTGGGGATCGACTCGTACGCGCTCGGCTTTGCCTTCGGTCGCGCTCGGCGGTACTCGAGCGCCATCGGTGTGTTACTCGGCACGCAGGTACGAACGGTAGGTTAGTTTTAATAAGATTTTGTGTCATATTTTTATAAACATAGCTATTGAAATAATATTTAAATAAGAATTTTTCGTGTTTTAGGTATCGCAGTATATTCTTAAACGAATTGGACATAATGTTTGTGGAACCTTATATTTGATGTACATATTTGTATAATATACATTTCTAACTCTTATATATTTAAATTTTGCATATATAATTATAAATATTCCTTAAATAAAATTGTATATGGTTTATGTTTAGATGGCTAATGATGACATAGACATCTTTGTTCGGAATTGATGGTCTGAGGACGAGAGTAACTTCTTTGGATTGTTATGTATACTGTAATAGAGAAAAGAATTCTACGATTTAAATAATTAGTGAATGGCATTCTTCACATCATATTGTGGTTTTGAATTAATAAGGGTAAGTAATTAATGAGATTTACATATAATGATACATATATTAAACAGATAAACAATAAGAGGCATAAATATTATATTTTTATTAATTGTTTTGAAATGTTTAAAATAATCAACTACATTTAATGATTGGTGATCGTAAACTTAATTTAATAATGTTATTGTGTAATATTTTATTTTACACTTATAATAAATATCTGTTAATATTTATAAATGGGCTGGGATTTCTAGATTGTAATTCAGTGAAGATTTTTTCAATTATAAGGTTACCAAAAGAAGACTGGTCGAAACCATGGGACACAGCGTTAAGAGTGCTATTTCTACCTTCTATAATATTTAAAGAATTTGTTTAATGTGTTTTATGCTACCAGAATTAAAAAGCGATACCAGCTTACTGATGATTGTAATATATTTAAGCTTTATTACCATGAAGCAGACACGGTTTTGCAAAATACTGAAATTTAAAGCTCTGAGTTTACTCAAGTAATACGATATGAATATGTATGCCCAGTATTATATAGCAAAAGATAGATCTTTGTCAATTAAAGTGTAGTTGACATTTTATCTTTAATTTGTCTCAGTTAAAGAATCATTATTTGTCTGTTATGTAAAATAGCATAGAATTTGAAATGTATAAATTTTTAAGTACCATTCAAGAAATACAAGATGCGTGAAAGTCAGGATCTGAGATAAATGTACCTAATATTGTCTACCAAACAATTCATGATTAATTTATGTATCTGTACACATGTATGAAAACATTAATTTGAATTTCTGAAGTTGTATATGTATTCTTAGTATTTTCCATTATATATGTTTTTATAAACTTTTTAATTAGAATTATGTTTAAAGAATGTTAGTATAAAAATATAGTACATTTTATTAGTATTTTATTGTTCTAGATGATAATACTTGCATGCTGGAGAAAATTCTATTCAGTAGTTCTGTAAATTTCAAACATAACTTCTTGCGATCATTGTTTTGAAACTAATTGCTATGGTATATATACAGTGTATCATCATTTTCTGCATTAGGAGAGACATTATTTTAGATGTTTTAGTTTGTTTTCAGGATCTAATTCTTCTGTGCTGCTTTACATTTTTTTTGTTTTGGTAAATAATCTTTTTGGGGCTGTCTTTTTTCTGATGCAATATTCGTATGCTTTCTCTGAAGTTGCTTTTTTAGGGTGATTATAAAAGGTTACGTAAATGCCTTGATGTTTGGAAGATTTTTATTTAGCTGATACGTATTAGATCCACCTGTAGCTAAAAAACAATTTGTCATCTTACATCGTTAGCAAATTGAACATATATATATATATTAGATTTAAATTTTCTATGTAAAATTTTTAATAAAATAAGATAGAAGTCTTATGATTGTATTAGTAAAATTATAAATAAATTTGAGAACATGAATTATGGTGTATAAAGTATAAATATACAAAATGATTCGAATGTACAAATAATTTTGAAGGTTTTGATGCTAATATCTGATTAATCCTTCTTTAGCACGGATAGTATGATTTAACAATATACTGGCTTTCTATAATATCTACAAATTTCTTCCTTGTATCCCTTTTGATGGAGTTATACATTTTGCAAATTTTATCTTTTTACATTTCTTTTGAAGTTGTTCCATAATTTCCGAGTCCTTATTAATTTCACTGTAAATCATTCCTTGGGATTTATGTGAGTACTTGGTGCAGGAGTTTATATTGTAATGATAGGTATTACATTTCCATCCTTTTTAGCAATTCAAGTTGTGTGTTCAGGATTATTACTTTGTGGAAAATAAAATTCATTCAGTAGGTGTATTTTAACTGCTCTTTGTTTAATATTTTATTTGAGAATATTAAGCCTGTATTTATTTAAAGTTCCATCAATAATAGTGGGATTTTCGATTTCATTTGCTGTTATGGATTCTCATGTCACTGGGCAACCTTCTGGTTTTACACTTGGAATTGTATTTTTTATTTATAATGTTATATTGCACTTTTTGCACCCGAATTATCCTAACCGAAAGTGTATTAATTTTGATTTAAATTTGCTCCCATTGAAGAAAATCACTTTGTTACAGAATAAGATTCGTTTTTGAAAATTCTTTCGTGTACGTTTTTTCCCGAAGTATGTATGAAAATTAATAGTCTACAATACTCTTTGATATATATCTTTCTTAAAATTATGATTAACTGTCGTCACAAGTTTTGGTGCAGATGTGCGAGGATTATTTTCTATTCCAAGTATCATTATTTTTTCCTTTCTCAATATTAATTTCTTTTGATATTCTATACGTCTGTCATTTGTTATGTTACTTATTTTGTTGGATTTTGACGTGGTCAGGGACAATATTTTTAGTTTTGATGGAGAAATGAAAGCCTTTTAGATTTTAATATTTAATAATAATAATATCATAGATGTAATTAATAATTACAATAACGTTTCCTTATCTTTTATCTTGATTTTATGCAATTTTAATTTTACATTCGTTTTGTGTTTCTTACTTACTTCCTCTCTCGGATCTCAAACACGAAGTGACGATCATACCATACAGCAATCATTCAGAACACACTCATTCTTACCAACATACTTTCATACACCACATTCATACCAACTATTCACATTAATTGTTCTCAACACTCCCTCAATTGTGTGAAATGGTTTATCTCTCCTTTGCTCTTTACTCGCTGTCAACTAGAACTGCTTTAAACTTTCAAAATTTTTCTACAGCTAGAGGTTTTATGAATACGTCGGCCACTTGTCTGTCAGTTGGACAATATTCAATTTGAATGAGGTCAGTTTTTACAATCTCACTGACGTATCTGTATTTTATATCTATGTGTTTCGACCTTTTGTTCACCGCACCGCTTTGAATCAAAGATATAGCTCCCTGATTGTCGATTTGTAGCTTTACTTTCACCTTACCTATTATTTCTTCAATAACCATTTTTATATAACGCAAATCTTTACAACATTCTGCCGCTGCTACGAAATCAGCCTCAGTGCTGGATGTAGATATCATTTGTTGTCTTCTTGATGTTCGTAGTATGGGTCCACCTCCGTAGCAAATAACAGCCCGTGGTACTACGTCTGGTTGAACAGTCCCCGGCAAAGTCAGAATTGCAGTATGCGAAAATAGTATCATCGCAACTCTCCCGTTTGTATTGAATCCCACTGCTTACTGTTCCCCTGAGGTACCTCAAAATTCGTTTTAAGTCTGTTATATTTCTGTCCGTTGGCTGTTCCACATACCTGCTACAATATCCGACTGCGTAGGCCAAGTCAGGTCTTGTCTTCGTCGACAGGTACAGTAAACTGCCTACTGCTTCTCTGTACGGGAAGTTAGAGCTGCTTGTTGTTTCTTCGCTTGCATCCGAGCATGGGTTGATAGGTGTTTTTACAGGTTTGCAGTTTTCCATCCGAAAACTCTCAAGCACCTTGTTAGCGTAGTCACCTTGTGATAATCTTATACTGTCTGTGTACATTGAAATTTCATACCAAGGAACTTCTGTGGATTTTTATCTATTGTCATTTAAAATGACGCTTCTAGTTCGTTCAGCGATTGAGTCATCTCTTCTTCGTTACTGCCGATCAGGAGTCCGTCGTCTACATAGATTCCCAACATCAGATCTGAATTTTCTCTTTTAAACAAACACCGATCACTCTTAAGAGGAATGAGGTTTTTATCTTTGAGAAACTTTGTGAATCGCTCGTTCCAGCAAAAGTAGGCTTGTTTTAGGCCATAAGTCGTCTTCTTTAACTTAAACAATTTTCCTGGCTCATTATATCCTTGAGGTGGGTATATGTAAATTATTTCTTTTAGGTTTCCATGTAGGAATGCTGTCTTAATGTCCAGTGTTATTATTCGTAGATTCTAATTGGCAGCAATAGAGAATAACGTTCGTAAAGAAACATTGCTTACCACTGGACTATAGATTTCTTCGTAATCTAGATCTTTTCTTTGTTCACACCCTCGGACAACCAGGCGCGCTCTATACTTCCCATTGTCTTTGATTTTTAACACCCATCTGCTAGATAGTGGTCTTATTCCTTGGACTTCATTTGCGTTCACCAGTGTCCAGGTGTTGTTTTTCCTCATGACTTCTTTTTATTCATTAATTGCTTTCATCCACCGATTCTTGTCAGGACCTGAAACAGCCTATTCAAATGTTAAGAACGCCGAGTAATACCTTTCAGGGGACTGTTCTTTCCTGTTCGATCTTCTGAGCGCAGGTGCTTCTTGATTGTTATCGTCATTTTCTTTATCTGAATCGCAACTCCGCCTGTTTCGTCCTTCGGAACAGCTGCGGGAAGTTTACCATCGCCATTTATGGCACGAGCGAGCCGGTAATGTTACTTTTGAGGATTAGGAAGTTTTAGCCGTTTTGCCGTTTTTCGAACCCTCTTAACATCCGTAGAGGGACAATAGTTTAATTTCGAGTGACCGTAATTCCTCAGTAGCCAAGAGCGTGCCATAAATAAGGGACTTCCGAAAGGCCCGGCACCCAGCCGGTACCCACATGCTAGAGGTACACGGGCCCGGAAGAACTTTCCCCGAAAGAACTTTCGTTGCCCAAATTCGGGAAACCTTCCCGCTTCGAGTGGCTCACCCCACCCTCGTTCTCGAAACGCGTGCTAAGGGCACAAGAACGGGGGTTGGGGGTACTCAGGGCATACGCTGATTGGAGTCTTGACTTTTTGACTTTAACCAATTAGCGTATCGTCTTGAGGTATGGAGGAGTGACCAGTCGAACTCCTCCATATAAAACCGAGTCACTTCGGCGCCGCGTATTCACAAACGTTCTACCAAAATTCACAAACGCGCCTTATTCGTACAAGTATTATTAACAAAGTTCATTCGTTCGGAACTTATTCACGAGCGCGCCTTATTCGTACAAGTATTATTCACAAAGTTCATTCGTTCGGAACTTATTCACAAACGTTCTACCAAACTTCACAAACGTTCTACAAGTATATTCGTAAACATTCGTAACGCGCATCATTTCCTACAACGTCAATCTCACAATTCACAATTCACAATTCACAACAACAAGAAACGTACCTCAGCTTCACAGTACACAGTTCAACATTCGGAACTGTATTCTAAATCTCACCGAAACAAACCAGTCGTCTAAAGCGATCAAGCGGCGGACGACAGTCGCGATTCAGTCATTCGTGGATGCGACAAAACACCGCCATTCCATAGAATCCTCTTCTTGCTCTTGTTCTTCTTCTCTCTCTTCATGCACCCTTTCTTCAGTTTCATCTTCGTTCCATTCTTCTTCCTTATTGTCATAGGGTAACTGTAAAGCAATGTCCTCTTCAATCTGACTGTTCTTAGTTCTCCTTTCTTCCACGATCACATCTCTTGAGATTATTTTTCTCTTTGTTTTATTCCATAGACGATATCCATTAGATGCATAGCATATCATGATGTATTTATCGCTCCTAACGTCTAATTTTGTTAGTGGTTCAGGTATTTTTACGCAAGCTACGCTTCCAAACGGCTTCAACCACTTGAGATTTGGTTTCCGTTTAATCCATATTTCCATTGGCGTGGTCATCAGACTTTTTGAAGGTGATCTGTTGTACAGATAAGCTGCAGTAGAGGGTTTCACCCCACAGTACCTTCTCAGCATCGGATTCAAATTGTAGGGCTCTCGTTTTCTCCATAAAGGTCCTGTTTAACCTTTCTGCTTTTCCATTGAGCTGTGGTGTGTAAGGAGTTGTGAAATCCAAGTTGGTACCTTTATCTCGACACCAGTCGAGCATTATTCTATTTGCATACTGGTTTCCGTTGTCGCAGCGTATCCTTTTTACCTTTTTACCCCAGTGTGTCTCTGCTGCTTTAATATAGTTCTTGGTTTCACCGGCTACTTCAGCTTTAAGTCTTATTAGAGCAATCATCAGAAATCCAGTGTAATAATCAAGGAACGTGACGTAATATCTCTTCCCGTCCCACGATGTTGGATCTATAGGTCCACACACGGCAGTATGGATCAGTTCTAACGGTTCTTTAGCCCTCATTCTTTCGCAATCAAAGCTCGGTCTGACTTGCCTTGCTTGCATACAAATCTTGCAGATATTATTCATTTCGTTTATTTCTTTTTCATTCAGGTCCATACCTTCGGCCATTCTTACTAATTTCTTCATCTTTTCCATACTCAGATGGCCAAGCCTCACATGCCACATCATGACCTTTTCTTTCCCATCTAGTTTAGTAAGATGCGCATTTTGTTCTTCAGTGTGCAACGTTATTTTATACAGTACATTTTCTTTCTTGTCACCACATAGTATAATTTTGTTGTCCTTTTTTACTATGACTTCCTCTTTAGAGAACGACACCACTCCTTGGTTTTCTGTAATTTGGTTAACTGATAAGAGGTTGGCTGAAACCTCCGGCACTAACATCACTTGATTTAGCCTTCCTTTCCTTATAGTTTATGTCTCCAACACCTTTTGATTCCATGGATTGATTGTCCTTTGCTATACTGATGTTTGCCTTACATGTTTTCTTATTCTCTATTGTCTCATCTGACTTCACCATATGCATGGTTTCTCCTGAGTCGAAAATCAAATTCTCGTTAGGTTTAGCAGTACACGATAGGAATGCTACCTTCCCTTTGGAATCAGTGTTACTGTTCTTCTTTCTAAGAAAACAATTAGCCTGAACATGGTTATTCTTTTTGCATATGGCACAGTACATATCGGGTTTGTTTCTCTGTGGAACACTTGACGTAGAATGATCAGGTTTGTTTCTCGCTGAGCGTTGCCTCGATTCATTCTGTATATTGGTTCTACAGCGGGTCAAGTGCCCTGTTTTGTTGAACTTAAAACATCTTTTTCCTATTGCTTTGAATGCAACCGGTTTTTCTGCTTCCACTTCTTGTCTCATTTCCTCTGCTAAAAGCCTTGCTGTGAAGTTAGCCAAAGTTGTTTCTTGGAGACTAGTGGGCTCCCATGCCGTTGCAAAATTTTCTTGTCCATCAAGAAGTGTGGATAGTATTTTGGATATTATCATTTCATCGCTAATATCCACACCTAAAGTCCTCAATCTAAAGTCCTGATTCTCCAGTTTACTAAGGTATTCAACCATATCATGTTCTTTGGTGTATGTATATATATAAAATTCTCTCATCAAATTGCACTTTTGTTGGGCTGTATTCCTCTCATAGATGCTTTGTAGATTTGTCCACATCTCGTCTGCTGTGTGCACATGAGGACATGCACCATAGCCCTCCTGTCTAGGGTGGTGACCATGATTTTTTCTGCGCAGGAATCTTTTACTCTCCAGGCTACATCCCTATCCTTTACTTTCGTTTCTTATTCAACAGTTTCATACAAAATTATTAGATTTTAGTAGCACTTTGACTTGGAACTTCTACAATTGATAATTTTCTGCATTCTGAAGTTTTTCCACGTGGGCGATCTCAGTCAAGGTTATGCTCATTTTCTTCGTCAGTATTTGTCCGTTATAATAAAGAAAAAAATTTGCTTTTTCCCTTTTTTTTAATACCTTTATCTAGGAGTGTTTTTCTTTTGCAGCACAGTATATAATATACACTACTTAAATAGAAAGCCATGGGCCCATAACCTATTGGATTTTGCTGCGGTCAGGGACAATATTTTTAGTTTTAATGGAGAAATAAAAGCCTTTTAGATTTTAATATTTAATAATAATAAGAACATAGATTTAATTAATAATTACAATAACGTTTCCTTATCTTTTATCTTGATTTTATGCAATTTTAATTTTACATTCGTTTTGTGTTTCTTACTTACTTTCTCTCTCGGATCTCAAACACGAAAAGATGATCATACCATACAGCAATCATTCAGAACACATTCAGTCTTACCAACATACCTTCATATACCACATTCATACCAACCATTCATATTAGTTGTTCTGAAACATTTTTGTTATTATATACACTAGTATTCTTGATTTATTTCGGCTTAGTGATTGTACAATTTTTTGATAATATCTATTTTCATTACGTAGCTGCAGTACTAATTCATGTTCACATTTACTTAATCTTCTCGTCCTCGAGGTTTTGTTAATTTTGAAGAGTTCCGTTATAGGAAAACTGTGGAAACCCACACAGTATATTGAAATCAACAAACGTGGGATGGTTACATCTCATTTATGGAAATTACCCCTTTTGTTTACGTGTTCAACTAGCTTTTTTGACTCTATAGGTGCTATGTTTAATCTTAGTGCATTTTTTACAAAATTTGTTTCTAATCATAGATTCTTAAATTATTTATCTTATTTTATTTACTCACTTGTTTTGATAATTTTCAAAGTATTCAAATTATGCATTGTGTTCTGCTAAAAATATTGATAATACCTAGTAAAGAATATTTATCTATAAATCGTGTGTTGGAAATATAGTAACTCAAAGAAAGAAATCATTTGCTCTCTGAAAATGTAAATACCTTAGTTCTTTTACATGAAAATAAATGATTAATAGATTAAACGTTAAATGTTCATTATTTTCATCTGTATCTTAATAAAGAATGTGTTACAGATCATTTACGAACAACATAAATATTGGGATATTTAATTAACAACTGAAATATGAATGTGTCAGGGCACAATCGTGAAATTACACCTACATTTTCATACGCGTGTTCTTATGAATTTCGCTACTCGCGTACTGGTATATCAGTAAAGTGAGGTCTCAGTGTGTGACCTTCGTTATTTGATCAGCTTTTGCACGGCGGTAGATATCATCGAGCTGAAATGAAGAATACCCGCATTTGGGAGTGGACAGCTTATAGTTCATGAGATATACGATGTTAAAGTTGTTGTCGAAGTTAATTATACAGGAAAGGAGAAGGAGAAACTAGAAACAAGCGTGTGTAGTAACTCGGCAATAGTAGCAGTGCGAGTTCAAATTCTGTTGGGATATCTTTTTTTTAAATCTTTATTTACATTTTCTGTCTATATCTGGGTCCCGTAGACCCAGCTCAATCGTACCCGAGTGCAGATTTCCTTCGAGTATACCTTATCTTATCTATAATTCCTTCGATAAAGACAAGGTTTCTCACTCTAAATGTTGTTATGCAGCCCTAAAGTATCACGCAGCTTCCGCTGTGCTTTACAGTCGGTTGTAGATATTCTAATTCTAGTTCGCTATTTGGTTTTTATCCAAACCTTTCCTTTTTCGTCAGATACAGGAACATTAAATTTTGATTCATGTGAGAAATTAATGTTTTTCCAAAAGGTAATTCTTTGATCTCAGTAGTCCTTCGAAAATGCTAATCCCCGTATTCCGTTAGTTTTTCTAATGAAGTTTTCTCTTTTCTCTGTGTTCCACCATGAATGTTTTCGCTTCTCAATATCCTTCTATAAGCTTCAGTAGATACCGTTTTATTGAATATATCGTTACACATTGTAGTAATCTTAGGTACTGATTGGGATACCTTAAGCACTTCGCATATCACAGTTTTTTATTCTTAAACCACTAAAATCTTTTGGCGTTGCAGTACGTTCATTATTTAACAAACTACAATTTGCTTTTATCACTTTTATGATGAATTGGATATCGAATTTATGTCTGCCAATTATTTTTGCTCTCCCAATATAACTTTCACCTTTTGGTATAATTTAAAAATAATTTATCGCTCTTCTAGTGTAATCTCGGATTATTTCCGACTCATTTCTGATTATCGATATTGTTTTGACAAAATTTTAAACCCATCATGCAAATAATGTCAGATTTCTGATTATTGGTTACAGACAATAATACACTGCAATCTGTATTAATTACAATGTCGTGCAAGAGAACTAGATCGCTCCCTCTGACAATTACATGATTAATGGTTATGGCTGCTATGTTTATTTATAGTATTTGTTCGGAATTTGACTAAGGAAATTTCTATATTAATGAAATAGTTTCCCTAATCTTCGAGTAGCCGGGAGAGGGAGAGTGGTATCGATAAAGGCTAATAAATTGTCAACGCTGAGCTCCGTTTATATTGGTGTTCCAGCCCGGAACACCGTTTATTTGGATTATACAAATTAGAAAGAAGAAATTTTAATTGATGTTTCCTCCCGATGTATTGGCCTGGCCTGGTTGGTGCCCAACGGTCCGGCTGATCGGGTAGATCAGGATCTTCACCTGCGAACATTGTGGACTGTATTAGTTTTAAAAGATAAATATTTATTATTTTCAAGCCCGAATCGTCGGCTTATTGCACGGCGTACAGCCGTGTCGCGACGAGTTTTTGCGACGGTAGTTAATCCCGTTAAGAGAATAAGTGTTGAGCTTCACGATGCTACAACACATATAGACCCGACGTGTCTGTGTGTTTTGACCACGTCTCGGTAAACACCGAGGATCTACTCTCTTATGTGTGTATTCGACTCGCCTATGAAGTAGACGATTCCGTCACAATACACACAACGTCTTCTTCCGTTCGTTCCCCTTGCGTGTGTGTTGTAAGTACACACGCAATGCGTAGTCTCATGAAGGCCAGGTACATAGACCTGCAGAAACTGCAGAGTGCCTCCAGTGTAGCAATCACATAGCCGCTGGGGCCTCTGTGCATTGTTTCTACATTATTGGTGCATGCACCGCCGGGCCTACACTGCGACAGGCGCAGCTATTGCATCATAGCCCTTGCAGCTGTAAAGGAACGACCGTTGCTTCGATCCACAGATCGAGCGTATTCTGTGACTTTTTCAAGACCCCCGTGCGTGAATTTCATCTTCACATGATGCACGGGAACAGGAGACCTTTCCTCCACTAGAATACACCTGCTGTTCGTGGGCAGGATTTTAAGAAAGACGTACGCCATTCTGTGGGTGTGCACCCCCTAATGCTTCACATTTAGAGGACAGCAGAGATGCACGGGACAGACTGGGTGATTAATACCGTCCCCGGCGAACTCCGAAAGTCGGAGATCGACGGGTGTTCTTTCCTCTTTTCCAGAGGAATTCAGGTGCTTTTGTCAATGGACCATAAGAAACTTATGGGTGTCCACCGACGTCACGGAGCTACGGAACGCGAAACGCACGAATTTCCTGATTAAACGCCAACCGCGTTTAATTATAAATTCTTCCGCTTTTTTGGTTGATGCGCGAGATCACGATAATCGTAAACTACACGTACTTTTCGACCAGACAAACTGCACTCCGTGACCGTTCCGTGTAATTTCGAACTTTGGCTTCTTGCGACGACTTCACGTAATTCACTCTTCGAAAATCACTAACGGAATCTCTGTTCGTCCGTGAGCGCACGGTATTTAATACCTCACGGACGAAGCTTCTTTCTCTCTCACTCTCATGCGAAACGCCCTTTCTCGATTCGTTATTTTTGATTTAAATTAATCGAATAACAGGCGTTAGAGTCTCGACAAACATCTTTTTTGGACCTTGTGGTTCAATGCCCTCGCGCTGGCAGACAAGGCCAAGGCGATGTTTACCGAAATCCGCCGGTTGAAGTTACCCGATTATTGATATTTTTAATAACGGTAGAATTAGAGGTCGCGAATCCAGGGGCGTCGCTATGTGCGATATCACCCGAACCTCTTTCCGAAATGCACTTTTTTAAACAACATTATTTCTTATATATTTTGTATGCTCGACAAAATTAAGATTCCTGTCTATAATAATACCATGATACTTGGTGTGCTCAACATATTTGATATTTTTAGAGCCCAATTTTAAAATTGGTTGTCATTTATTGTTACCTTTTGCATTATTGCACAAGACTTTTCGAGTGATAGCCTCAGCTTGTGCAATGTGTACCATTCTTCAAGTACACTTAGCACTATCGTTCCGATGTTTCAGTAGATAGGGATATAACGTCTGTGAGATTTTACGCGCGACACCTGGTCTGGGACCTTATCCACACGGCCCCCATGGGCAAGGGGTTGAGATACGCTCAACCAGCGCGATCCCCGGAACACCTCCACTGGAGCTACGGTGTCATTCCGGGAGTGCAAGCTCTTCAGATCTCCCTCGGTGAGGGCGTGACCTTTCTAACTCACCTTCTTTCTCTGCAGGCCAGCGCCCGAGCTGGGATGACGCAGCTCACTTGCCAAGGCGATCCCGCACCTCTAGCCTGTCAAAGTCATACTGGTCATACTCGTCGTGGGATTTACCCACCACCTATTGAGATCCTTGCAAATCTCGACCTGGTTTGGACCAACTCGGTAGCGTGGTGGCGTTTCTCCCCAAGGAATGTGTCGTCCGATGACAACACTTCCCATCCGCGCCCCTCACGACACCCACCATTCACACTACATATACGCATTCACTCTCCTTCTTTTAAAAGCCCTCGTCGCAAACTTACAGAAACATTCATAATTCTAGTCCTTGCATTCTGACACACCACTCACGTTCACGCTGCCATCCACATTCACGATTACACCACATCCACCTAGATCGCGGTGGTCATCATACAAAAAGTATCCAGCCAACACATGCACCCAATCCTCTCGCTCCGCACAGCACGCACAATTCTCCGATTCACTCAATTCATGCTTACACAAAAACGCATTCATACTTCCATGGCCAGTTAACAAGAAACACGCATACACATTCTGCTCAAAACAGACATTCTTCTCCGCAAAGCTTACATTCTTAATATATTCATACGTTACTCTCGCTTTGACGCATGTTCTTTCACGCAAGTCGTCATCTGTCACCTGTTTATTCACACTTAACCTAACATCGTTTTTCAAACAACGTAGCATTCCTCTCCTTACACACCCAAGGTGGTACTCCCATCAGAACCTGCATACACTCAGTTAACACCATCTTACAAACATTCAAACATGCATACAGAACCACTCGTTGACACCTATTCATACTCTCTCGCATAAGCATATTCCATTACATTGTACCATATACTCAATTCATATATCCAACATGCTACAAACAACCCCTTATATATCATTCTTCCAGCTCTTTTGCGCATTCCCGATTCACACTTTAACGCAGTCCTCATTTGTCCAAAACATTTATTACTTTCTTTCTCAGGCACACAAGATGCACCCTAAAGTGCATCCTCTCACTCACCCATATACCCAGGTACTTCACATGCTCTACATACTTGATAAGCCTGCCATTCATTCTCACACACAGCTTCCCACTCACAACGATAGTTCCTTTCATCAACATCACCACAGTCTTGCGTTCGGACACACACACACATCTACAGATTCACACCAGTCACACACAATTCTCATCCACTCTGAACCCTTTTGCTCCACTACCATTCGGTTATGCCCGTCCACAAGCAACAGCAAATCATCAACGTACGCCACACACTCACACCCACAATCACTCAGCTCCCACAGGAGTCTGTCCATCATAAGGTTCCAACTAAATGGGCCACAGATTGACCCCTGCGGACAGCCGCGTACGACATTCCTCCACACAACATCATTCGCACCCATCATACACGCCGTTCTGTTCAGGAAATAGGTCCTCCACAGAGCCATTTCCTGACAGCCGACCTCATCCAACCTCTCCAACACGTACTTCCACTCAAGATTGTCTAAGGCTACCTTAAAGTCGACAAACACACCAAAGACATACTTCTTTTCACTCTGGTATACATATCCTTTCACGCGTAACCACGCACTCTCCGTCGATCGGTCCCCTCGAAATCCATGCTACGCGTCATTCATACTCGCATTCAGTCTAAGCTCAACTCTATTCACCATCATTCTTTCTAGCATTTTGTCCAGCACGGGCAGCAGACTTATGGGTCTATAGGACGAGGGATCCGATCGCGGACTGTCCGGGGACTTCGGCAGAATAACCACGCACGCTCTCTTCCATGCTACAGGGAAACACCCTGCCTGCAAACATGCATCATACAATCCCATCAGCCACCCAGCAATGGCCTTCCAGATCGCTCGCGTCATCTCAGTAGTCACACCGTCCAGGCCAGGTGCTTTACCCACTCTCGCCTTCTTTATAGCCTCATTCACTTTCTCCCATTCGAAACATCTACCCTCATTATCTCATTTACCCACATACTCTCATCACCGTTGTCAGTCATACTCGCAACTGGGAAGAACCGTTCCATCATTATTCTAGCACACTCACTCCACGTGGAATAAGTCACACCGTCGACATTCAACTCACACAATCGCTCTCTCCCAGTCTTACCACGACACAATCTATACACGGGACCCCATGGATCTAGGTTAGTAGACTTACTGACGAACTGTTTCCAGTTTGCCTCTTTCATTCTTCTCAACTCACTCTTATATTCACTCTGCAGTGTTTTATACTGTGCCAGTCTTAGTCTCGCATTCTTGCATCCGTTCTTTCTCGCACTCTGACTGATACGCCCCTCTACATTTACGCACCCTCTATTTCAACCGCTCCAATTCACTCGTCCACCACACAATCTTCCTATCACGCCAGCGGTTGCTCTCACTCATTCTCCTACCATTCACCTCCTGGATCCACTTCATCACCGTATCAACCATCCGTTCCACGTTGTTCTCATCCATCACATGCATGCCGTACTGCATCGCACACTCCTTCAAGTCATTCACATATTCCTCCCAACATACGCCCTTGCTCACCAACCTGTTACACTCATTAGAGGCACTTTCATCACGCGCTCCCGTAATCAGACTTATAAGGTTCACATTATGATCACTTATACCCCACTCGTTCTTAACCATCCATTCATATCGGCACCCAGCCGGCGCCTCATTCACCAGAGTGACATCTATGTCACTTTGTCCATTCATCTCAGGAAACGTATAGTGTTCACTCGGTTCGTTCAAAACGACCATTCCCTTCTGCAACATCCATTCCTCTGACACTCTTCCACGCATTTCATTCAAAGTACTGCGTCTACCACCCTTGCTAAACCACAAGGAGGAGGTCGCATTCGCATCCATACCAAATATCACATGCTTACCCCTTACAAACTCTGACACATTCTTTAAATACGCCAGGTACGGATCAATGTTTTTACCGTACTGGCAGTACATTGACACTACATACAATTCGCCGAAGTCCCCTTTCAGCCATACACACCCACCATATTCACTCGTGCATTCCCTCACACACATCGATTCCACACCTGTTCCTCGCATGACTATCGCAGCTCTGGCAGGTTCACTCTCACATACGTACACCCGCCATTCGCTCGGTAGGCCACACACTCGTCCATTCACAACACACAGTTCCTGCAACAGAGCTACAGCCACACAGTTCTCATTCATTACCACATCCATATCACATAACACGGCGTACGCTATCTGACAGTTGCATTGAATCACACATAGTCATTGCTAATACGCGCTTTCTCTCTCTCTAGTAATCTGACGTACTCCGGACAATCGACGGACATAACCGAATGGTCTGCCTTTTTACCTGTCATTTTACAGTTTCTACATACACATTCACTCTTGCACTTCTCTCACAAGTGCACAGACTCATCACACTTCTCACACAATCTCTCCTTCGTTATACAGGGTGTTAATCTACCTATGGACTTAAATGAAATGGGGGGTTCTAGACGATGAAATAAGACGATAATCAAGAGTGACGAAATTTCGTTAAACGCTTCATTAATTAGTTATTAGCAGTTAAGGATTGCCAATCCGGTTGCAGCGCCGGCCGTTGGGCTCGCCGCGCACAGGCGAACCCAGGACCGTATCGACATGTATCATAACGCTTACCTCGTGGGGCGCAGGAAAACTTGTTTGTCGCGGATAATTGAAAATCAAAACTTCAGTCACTTTTCAAAATGTTGAATGACATTAAACCTGCTTACTCGCAAAATCCACAAGAGCATGTCAAATCTCGGCCATTGGGATTTTCGAGTAAAGAGGGTCAATGATCTCTTAAAGCAGATAGTACACTGCCCAAAAGTGAAGCACCCACACGCATTCAAATCGCGATTGTCCCGTCCATTTTGTCGCGATTTTGATTTTGAATTATCCACGACAAACAAGTTTTCCTGCGCCTCACAAGGTAAGCGTTATAATACATGTCGATACAGTCCTGGGTTCGCCTGTGTGCGGCGAGCCCAACGGACGGCGCTGCAGCGGATTGGCTGATTCGGGGCAATCTTTAACTGCTAATAATTAATTAACGAAGCGTTTAACGAAATTTCGTCATTCTTGATTTTCGTCTTATTTTACCGCCTAGAACCCCCCATTTCATTTAAGTCCATAGGTAGATTAACACCCTGTACATTCCCGCATCATGTGCCCGAACGCGAAGCACTTATATCATCTCAACACATTCACATAATCCTTCGCTTTGCAACATCTCCACTTTACACACGCACGTCCCTCATTCAATAAGACATCATGCATTCTCCTCATACATTCCACAATCACATTCCCTACATCCATACCTTTCCTATTTGCACGGCCCACCACACGCACACGCTGTTTATATTCATTTTCGTTTACACCAGCTACTTTCAAATTCTTAATATACAGTCCGCTCATAAATTCCTCATTCGTCATAACATTTGGAACATCACAAATGACCACCTATGGGCCCTATCTTCTTCGGAGGTTCGACCATCAGTTCAACCTCCTCAAACCTCTTGCTCTCTTGCAACATTCGCGTTTCTCTCTCACTCGCCGCCTTGATGGTAAGATCACTAATCCCGGTCTTTATTACAGCTTTCACTCACATCCTTCATTACATTGCGCTTCACATTCTCACTACTCATTTTCGCGCTATCATCCTTCGGCTTGACGACCACCGCATACGACCTCAGTAGTTAATGCAGGGGGATTCTAACTCTGGTCCTCTGAGGGTGGTGAGGTGCAGGGTGGGGTCTACCGCGCGGGGGAATGACGTCACGTGGGGAGAGGGGCCCGGCGCGAACGATGGCCTCGCCGACCGCGGGGTGGGCGGTCCGACGCGGACGATGTATGAGGTGGCTACGGGGGCAGGGGTTTCCGCTCGTTGGACCAACGACGGCCCGCGGGGAAGGGGGGATTTTATCTTAATTTGTTAACTGGCGTGGGAAAAAATGGCGTGCAGTGGGAAAAAAGATAAATGAAGATATTTTTTTAAATAATATTTTTCAATAATGATGATATAATTTTTATTTTTCAATACCATTATTCAATGTAGTACATACAAAAGTCATTGAATTAAAATATTTAATTGAATCTGAATAAAAAGAGGTACAAATTACAACAATTCATATAGGTAACCTCATTATATAATTTTTTCTCATCGAAATATATGTTATCTTTTTCTCGACTGACTCTTATTCCGAGAATTGATTTCACTTCTCCCAAATGTTTAATGTTATATTCTGAAGCTGTCTTCTTATTTGTTCTACATGGATATCTCGACTACGATGAGACGACTCCCGCGTAATTTGATACTCGTCCTATCAAGCGCTGACAATGCGGCGGCTGCCTGCTACCTATTTTCCGCGATTTGCGACGAGATCATGTGGATGATAATAAGTTTTTAACGAGGGTGTGAACATTATGATTTAAGCGTTATGGGGAAAAAAGGTAATTTTAAGGTAAATGAAAATATTTTTCAATATTGAAATAAGTTTTTTATTTTTTTATTTCCATAATTCAATACAACATTATGAATCTTATTTGTAGCGCAAATTAAGTGAAAACAATCTTTCATTCTTCTTTATTAAAGTTAGTAATAATTAGTAGTTAATCAAAGATTGAAACCTAGGTTAGTAATATGGAAAAAATAAAAGAGTTTTTAATACTATTAATCTGTTATCAGTTTTATTCAGATGATCTGTTGGATTAAGAAAAGAATAAACTTCTGGTGATCTTAGATTAGTGAAGCGAGCGTTTCGTAAGATTAGTTTCATTTCAAATTACCTTAATGTTTACTATGAAGTTATATAATTTATTTAATATCAAAGAAGCTTAAATAAAAAAAGTTTAATCTTACTATTTTATAAGTGTTTGCTCTCTTATGTATTACGTCAGGTTATTAACGAATAAAATGTTTTTATTATAAAGTAATTGCTTATGAAGTATGTACATGGTATTAAAATTTATTAAACAACTACTTGTTATATTGCAAAATATTTATTGTGTTTTATTTACAAATGTTAGTTGTCATTTTTTTATGTTAAAACGATTAGCAAAATAATTAACAGTATTCGATCACTTTTACATTGTTTCGCGAATTGGTGTTTACAACCAATTCTTTGATAAGAACGGTCTCACGAGTTTGCAATGCGAAGAGAACACAATCGGATACGTCTTTTGGTTTCAAAGCCAAACGAGGGTTTTCTTTCAACCACTGTGAAGTCATTTTCGGTTTCCACTAGACCAGGCGAAATGGACTGTAATGGAAAAATAAAAGTTCAAGATAAAAAATAAAATTTCAAACAGTTAATGATCGTGGAACTGAAAGTAAAAACTTACAATGATTTTGATGTTTGATTCAAGTTGTGACAATTCAGATCTGAGACATTCTGTCATGGCAGTCAAAGCAAATTTACTGGCAATATAAGCTGGGGACACTGGACGATCACAAGTGACGGGCACCTTAAATCCATAGATATTATTGATGTTCACAATGATGCCATCGTTGGTTCCTGGAAGAAGAAATAGTAAAGCAAATATTCAATTTCACTGATGAAATATGTTCTTACAATTTTTTTGACAAATAGAAGATACTTGCTCTTTCTCTTCATTAGCTTCCGAACTTCTTTGGTCATACAAGTTAGTCCAAGGAAATTCATCTCTAAGATCTCCTTCCAGCACTTTGATTTAATACAAAAGACCAAAAAAAAAAAGAATTTGAGAATCTTAATCCGACTTTGGGGATATTTGCATAGTTCTTAGCTTGATATTGTTTTTCATAGAGTATGCAATCTTTGAAAAGCGATATCAATTACCAGATCTCACCACGTGGAGGTGACTACGCTTACAAGGGAACACCGCGAACTGTCATCCACGGATTTGAATGAAACTTTGTGGGATTATAGAGTGATCCAAGACAAGAATAACGGTATGCTTCATTTCGGCACAATCGCTCTTTAAGGGTGTGAAAACTAACCTCAAAGTGAAATCGACACTTCTACTTTTTCGGGTATATCTGTTAAAGTATAAGCGACAGAGAAAAATGTTTTAGATAAAAGTTTAATGGTATAATGAGCGCTATAATTTCACTTTAAGAAAATTTTTTGATATGTCTTCCTCGTTAAAAAAAAATTTTTTCTTGCGTTATTTTAAACAATTTTTACATTTTCATAATCACTAAAAATATTACGTATTTTATTCTGAATTCAACCATGTATATTATTTTTACTATGCAACACCAACTTATCTAAATATACGACGTAACGTACACCGCGCGCACGATTTCGGCCTAACAACTCACAGTAAATTACATACTCGGATTTCTTTTTCTCGTTAAAGGTCATAATATATGACGATTACGAATGTGATAACATAAAAACAGCAAAATATAAAATATTATATGAAGATTGATGGCATATCACATACATTGCGCTATGTTTCATATATACATGTATAAACATTGATTTCATACTTATTTAACATTTTATTCTACTTTGAATGCAAGTATACATGTATTTCACCCGACATAGATTTCACAAAGGTGATGTTCGTCAAAAAAATGTTCTGAAGGTAGATACTTTTTACATCAAGCACATCTTATAATAGCAGGCTTATTACATAGATTGCAACGTAGCAGAGTACGTACTATTTCAGTAAATTTGTAACAGAAATCTACTGAATTTTCAAATTGCTCCGAACTTCATGCAAGGTATTCAGTTTTGTACCAAGCGTAATTTCCGGAATCTCGGAGAAGACAACTGATTGTATGTAAGAAACTGCAGTTTGATAATGTTATTTCAAAAACGTATATTTACGTTAAAATCATATAATAAAACCCAATCCGGAAAAGTTCTCACAAAATTTTTCCATACTCGAAAACCGAAAACATCCAGCCATTGTATCAAACGTGCTTTTCTTTTCTATTACAAATTTACTGAAATAGTACGTACTCTGCTACGTTGCGATCTATGTAATAAGCCTGCTATTATAAGATGTGCTTGATATAAAAAGTATCTACCTTCAGAACATTTTTTTGACGAACATCACCTTTGTGAAATCTATGTCGGGTGAAATATATGTATACTTGCATTCAAAGCAGAATAAAATGTTAAATAAGTATGAAATCAATATTTATACATGTATATATGAAACATAGCGCAATGTATGTGATATGCCATCAATCTTCATATAATATTTTATATTTTGCTGTTTTTATGTTATCACATTCGTAATCGTCATATATTATGACCTTTAACGAGAAAAGAAATCCGAGTATGTAATTTACTGTGAGTTGTTAGGCCGAAATCGTGCGCGCGGTGTACGTTACGTCGTATATTTAGATAAGTTGGTGTTGCATAGTAAAAATAATATACATGGTTGAATTCAGAATAAAATACGTAATATTTTTAGTTATGTAGTTTATGTATTAGTAGTTATGTATTTTAGTTTATGTACGGGTAGATAAATGAAAATACAAGTAATGATCCGGTAGATACTCGATATTGCTGGCCAGCTGTGCATGGGTGGCTCAAAAGTCATGTTTTGCTTGCGAAACTGTGGATTATATTCGGGTAGATATATGTAATTACAGGTTAGGTTCAGTTAGATTTATGAAACTCTAGGTTCGGTGTTGGTAGGCACTTGAAACTACACGTTAGGTTCAGAAAGACACTTGAATTTACTGGTTATGTTGAGGCAGATAAATGTAAATACAGGTTATGTTCCGGTAGATACTGGATATTACTGGCCAGCAGTGCATGGACGGCTCAAAAGGCATGTGTTGCTTGCGAAACTGTGGATTATATTCGGGAAGATATATGTAATTACAGGTTAGGTTCTGTTAGATTTATGAAATTCTAGGTTCGGTGTTGGTCAGCACTTGAAACTACAGGTTAGGTTCAGGAAGGCACTTGAATTTACTGGTTATGGTCAGGTAGGTAAATGAAAATACAGGTAATGTTCCGGTAGATACTGGATATTACTGGACAGCAAGGCATGGACGGCTCAGAAGGCATGTTTTGGTTACGAAATTGTGGATTATATTCGGGAAGATATATGTAATTACAGGTTATGTACTGTTAGATTTATGAAATTCTGGGTGCGGTGTTGGTCAGCACTTGAAACTAGAGGTTAGGTTCAGGAAGGCACTTGTACTTATTGGTTATGTTCAGGTAGATAAACGCAAATACAGGATATGTTCCTGTAGATACCCGATATTACTGGCTAGGAGTGTATGGAAGGCTCAAAGGGCTTGTTTTGCTTGCGAAATAATGGGTTATATTCGGGCAGATATATGTAATTATCGGTTAGGTTCTGTCAGATGTATGAAATTCTAGGTTCGCTGCTGGTCAGCATTTGAAACTACACGTTAGGTTCAGGAAGACACTTGAATTTACTGGTTATGTACAGGCAGATAAATGAAAGTACAGGTATGTTCCGATAGATACCCGATACTACCGGCTAGGAGTGCATGGAAGCCTCGAAAGGCATGTTTTGCTTGCGAAATTGTGGATTATATTCGGGATGACATATGTAATTATAGGTCAGGTTCTGTTAGATGTATGAAATTCTAGGTTCGGTGCAGGTCAGCACTTGAAGCTACAGATTAGGTTCAGGAAGACACTTGTAATTACTGGTTATGTTCAGGTAGGTAAATGAAAATACAGGTAATGTTCCGGTAGATACTCGATATTACTGGCTAGGAGAGTATGGAAGGCTCAAAAGGCTTGCTTTCTTGTTAAATTCTGGGTTATATTCGTGTAGATATATGTAATTATAGGTTAGGTTCCGTTAGATGTAATAAATTCTGGGATCGGTGATTGTTAGCACTTGAAACTACAGGTTACGTTCAGGAAGACACTAGAATTTACTGGTGATGTACAGGCAGATAAATGAAAATACAGGTTATGTCCCGGTAGATACCCTATACTACTGGCTAAGAGTGTATGGAAGGCTCGAAAGGCATGTTTTGCTTGCTAAATTGTGGATTATATTCGGGAAGATATATGTAATTATAGGTTAGGTTCTGTTAGATGTATGAAATTCTAGGTTCGGTGCTGGTCAGCACTTGAAACTACAGATTAGGTTCAGGAAGACACTTGAATTTACTGGTTATGTTCAGGTAGGTAAATCAAGATACAAGTAATGTTCCGGTAGATACTCGATATTACTGGCTAGGAGAGTATGGAAGGCTCAAAAGGCTTGTTTTTCTTATTATATTATGGGTTATATTCGGGTAGAGATATGTAATTATAGGTTACGTTCTGATAGATGTATGAAATTCTAGGTTCGGTGCTGGTCAGCTCTTGAAACTACAGATTAGGTTCAGGAAGACACTTGAATTTACTGTTTATGTTCAGGTAGGTAATTGAAAATACAAGTTATGTTCCGGTAGATACTCGATATTACTGGCTAGGAGAGTATGGAAGGCTCTAAAGGCTTGTCTTGCTTGCGAAATTATGGTTTACATTCGGTTAGATATATGTAATTATAGGTTAGATTCAGTTAGATGCATGAAATTCTAGGTTCCGTGCTGGTCAGCACTTGAAACTACAGGTTAGGTTCAGGAAGACACTTGAATTAAATGGCTATGTACAGGTAGATAAATGAAAATACAAGTAATGTTCCGGTAGATACTCGATATTACCGGCTAGGACAGTATGGAAGGCTCAAAAGGCATGTTTTGCTTGTGAAATTATGGGTTATATTCGGGTAGATATATGTAATTATAGGTTAGGTTCTGTTAGATGTATGAAATTCTAGGTTCGGTACCGGTCAGCACTTGAATCTACAGATTAGGTTCAGGAAGACACTTGAATTTACTGGTTATGTACAGGTAGGTAAATGAAAATACAGGTAATGTTCTGGTAGAGTCACGATATCACTGGCGAGTAGTGTAAAAATGGCTCAAAAGGAATGCTTTGCTTGCGAAATTACGGGTTATATTCGGGTAGATATATGTAATTATAGGTTTGGTTCTGATAGATGTATGAAACTCTATGTTCAGTGCTGGTCAGCACTTGAAACTACACGATAGGTTCAGGAAGACACTTGAATTTACTGGTTATGTACAGGCAGATAAACGAAAATACAGGATATGTTCCGGTACATACCCAATATTACTGGCTAGGGGAGTATGGAATGCTCAAAAGGCTTGTTTTGCGTGTGAAATTATGGGTTATATTCGGGTAGATATATGTGATTATAGGTTAGGTTCAGTTAGATGTCAGAAATTCTATGATCGGTGATTGTCAGCACTTGAAACTACACGTTAGGTTCAGAAAGACACTTGAATTTACTGGTTATGTACAGGCAGATAAATGAAAATACAAGTAATGATCCGGTAGATACTCGATATTACTGGCTAGGAGTGTATGGAAGGCTCAAAGGGCTTGTTTTCCTTGCAAAATAATGGGTTATATTCGGGTAGATATATGTAATTATAGGTTTGGTTCTGTTAGACTTCTGAAATTCTAGGTTCGGTGCTGGTCAGCACATGAAACTACAGGTTAGGTTCAGGAAGGCACTTGAATTTACTGGTTATGTACAGGTAGGTAAATGAAAATACAAGTAATGTTCCGGTAGAGTCTCGTCATCACTGGCGAGTAGTGTAAAAATGGCTCATAAGGCATGCTTTACTTGCGAAATTACGGGTTATATTCGGGTAGATATATGTAATTATAGGTTTGGTTCTGTTAGATTTCTGAAATTCTAGGTTCGGTGATGGTCAGCACTTGAAACTACAGGTTTGGTTCAGGAAGGCACTTGAATTTACTGGTTATGTACAGGTAGGTAAATGAAAATACAAGTAATGTTCCGGTAGAGTCTCGACATCACTGGCGAGTAGTGTAAAAATGGCTCATAAGGCATGCTTTGCTTGCGAAATTACTGGTTATATTCGGGTAGATATATGTAATTATAGGTTTGGTTCTGTTAGATTTCTGAAATTCTAGGTTCGGTGATGGTCAGCACTTGAAACTACAGGTTTGGTTCAGGAAGGCACTTGAATTTACTGGTTATGTACAGGTAGGTAAATGAAAATACAAGTAATGTTCCGGTAGATACTCGATATTCCTGGCTAGGAGAGTATGGAAGGCTCAAAAGGCTTGTTTTGCTTGTGAAAATATGGGTTATATTCGGATAGATATATGTAATTATAGGTTAGGTTCTGTTAGATTTATGAAATTGTAGATTCGGTGTTGGTCAGTACTTGAAACTTCAGGTTAGGTTCAGGAAGGCACTTGAATTTACTGATTGTGTACAGGTAGATAAATGAAAGTACAAGTTATGTTCCGGTAGAGTCTCGATATCACTGGCTAGGAGTGTAAGGATGGCTCAAAAGGCATGCTTTGCTTGCGAAATTACGGGTTATATTCGGATAGATATATGGAATTATAGGTTAGGTTCTGTTAGATGTATGAACTTATAGGTTCGGTGCTGGTCAGCACTGGAAACTACAGTTTAGCTTCAGGAAGACGCTTGAATTTACTGGTTGTGTACCGGTATATAAATGAAAATACTGGTTATGTTCCTGTAGATACTCGATATCATTGGCTGGGAGTGTATGGATGGCTCAAAAGTCTTGTTTTGCTTGTGAAAATATGGGTTATATTCGGGTAGATATATGTAACTATAGGTTAGGTTCAGTTAGAGGTATGAAATTCAAGGTCCGGTGATGGTCAGCGCTCGAAACAACACGTTAGATTCAGGAATACACTTGAATTTACTGGTTATGAACTGGGTGATAAATGAAAGTACAAGTTATGTTCCGGTAGATACACGATATTACTGGCTAGGAGAGTATGGAAGGCTCAAAAGGCTTGTTTTGCTTGTGAAAATATGGGTTAAATTCGGGTAGATATATGTAATTATAGGTTAGGTTCTGTTAGATTTATGAAATTGTAATTTCGGTGTTGGTCAGTACTTGACATAACAGATTAGGTTCAGGAAGGCACTTGAATTTACTGGTTATGTAGAGGTAGATAAATGAAAGTACAAGTTATGTTGCGGTAGAGTCCCGATATCACTGGCTAGGAGTGTAGGAAAGGCTCAAAAGGTATGCTTTGTTTGCGAAATTACGGATTACATTCGGGTAGATATATGTAATTATATGTTAGGATCTGTTAGATGTGTGAACTTGTAGGTTCGGTGCTGGTCAGCACTGGAAAGTACAGGTTAGGTTCAGGAAGACACTTGAATTTACTGACTGTGTACAGGTAGATAAATGAAAATACAGGTTATGTTCCGGTAGATACTCGATATCATTGGCTGGGAGTGTATGGATCGCTCAAATGGCTTGTTTTGCTTGTGAAAATATGGGTTATATTCGGGTAGATATATGTAATTATATGTTAGGTTCTGTTAGAAGTATGAACTTATAGGTTCGGTGCTGGTCAGCACTGGAAACTACAGGTTAGGTTCAGGATGACACTCGAATTTACTGGTTATGAACAGGGTGATAACTGAGAATACAAGTTATGTTCTGGTAGATACTCGATATTACTGGCTAGGAGAGTATGGAAGGCTCAAAAGGCTTGTTTTACTTGTGAAAATATGGGTTATATTCGGATAGATATATGTAATTATAGGTTAGGTTCTGTTAGATTAATGAAATTGTAGTTTCGGTGTTGGTCAGTACTTGACACTACAGGTTAGGTTCAGGAAGACACTTGAATTTGCTGGTTATATACAGGTAGATAAATGAAAGTACAAGTTATGTTCCGGTAGAGTCTCGATATCACTGGCTAGGAGTGTAAAAATGGCTCAAAAGGCATGCTTTGCTTGCGAAATTACGGGTTATATTAGGGTAGATATATGTAATTAGAGGTTAGGCTCTGTTAGATGTGTGAACTTGTAGGTTCGGTGCTGGTCAGCACTGGAAACTACAGGTTAGGTTCAGGAAGACACTTGAATTTCCTGATTGTGTACAGGTAGAAAAATGAAAATACAAGTAATGTTCCGGTAGATACTCGATATTACTGGCTAGGAGAGTATGGAAGGCTCAAAAGGCTTGTGTTTCTTGTTAAATTATTGGTTATATTCGGGTAGATATATGTAATTATGGGTTAGGATCGGTTAGATTTATGAAACTGTAGTTTCGGTGTTGGTCAGCACTTGACACTACAGGTTAGGTTCAGGAAGGCACTTGAATTTACTGGTTATATACAGGTAGATAAATGAAAATACAGGTTATGTTCTGGTAGAGTCTCGATATCACTGGCTAGGAGTGTAAGAATGGCTCAAAAGGCATGCTTTGCTTGCGAAATTACGGGTTATATTCGGGTAGATATATGTAATTATCGGTTAGGTTCTGTTGGATGGATGAAATTGTAGTTTCGGTGTTGGTCAGCACTTGAAACTACAGGTTAGTTTCATGAAGACACTTGAATTTACTGATTATATACAGGTAGATAAATGAAAGTACAAGTTATGTTCCGGTAGAGTCTCGATATCACTGGCTAGGAGTGTAAAAATGGCTCAAAAGGCATGCTTTGCTTGCGAAATTACGGGTTATATTAGGGTAGATATATGTAATTAGAGGTTAGGCTCTGTTAGATGTGTGAACTTGTAGGTTCGGTGCTGGTCAGCACTGGAAACTACAGGTTAGGTTCAGGAAGACACTTGAATTTACTGATTGTGTACACATAGATAAATGAAAATACAAGTGATGTTCCGGTAGATACTCGATATTTCTGACCATCAGAGCATGGAAGGCTCAAAAGGCTTGCTTTGCTTGCGAAATTATGGGTTATATTCGGGTAGGTATATATAATTATAGGTTAGGTTCTGTTAGATGTATGAAATTCTAGGTTCGGTGATTGTCAGCGATTGAAACTACACGTTAGGTTCGGGAAGTCACTTGAATTTACTGGTTATGTACATGCAGATAAATGAAAATACAAGTTATGTTCCGATAGATACCCGATACTACTGGCTAGGAGTGTATGGAAGGCTCCAAAGGCATTGTTTTGCTTGGAAATTGTGATTATATTCGGGTAGATATATGTAATTATAGGTTAGGTTCTGTTAGATGTATGAAATTCTAGGTTCGGTGCTGGTCAGCACTTGAACTACAGGTTAGGTTCAGGAAGACACTTGAATTTACTGGTTATGTACAGGTAGATAAATGAAAATACAAGTTATGTTCCGGTAGATACTCGATATCACTGGCTAGGAGTGTATGGAAGGCTCAAAGGCTTGTTTTGCTTGTTAAATTATGGGTTATATTCGGGTAGATATATGTAATTATAGGTTAGGTTCTGTTAGATGTATGAAATTATAGGTTCGGTGCTGGTCAGCACTGGAAACTACAGGTTAGTTCAGGAAGACACATGAATTTACTGGTTATGTACAGGTAGATAAATGAAAATACAAGTTATGTTCCGGTAGATACTCGATATTACTGGCTAGGAGTGTATGGATGGCTCAAAAGGCATGTTTTGCTTGGGAAATACGGGTTATATTCGGGGTGTAATTATTGGATAGGTTCTGTTACATTTTGAAATTGTAGTTTCGGTGTGGTCAGCACTTGAAACTACAGGTTGGGTTACTTGAATTTACTTTTTATTACATGTAGATAAATGAAAATACAGGTTATGTTCCGGTAGAGTCTCGATATCACTGGCTAGGAGCGTAAAAATGGCTCAAACGGCATGCTTTGCTTGCAAAAGTACGGGTTATATTCGGGTAGATATATGTAATTATAGGTTAGGTTCTGTTAGATGTATGAATTTATACGTTCGGTGCTGGTCAGCACTGGAAACTACTGGTTAGGTTCAGGAAGACACTTGAATTTACTGGCTATGTACAGAGAGATAAATGGAAATACAATTGATGTTCCGGTAGATACTCGATGTTACTGGCTAGGAGTGTATGAATGGCTCAAAAGTCATATCTTGTTTGCGAAATTACGAGTTATATTAGGGTAGATATATGTAATTATAGCTTAGGTTCTGTTAGATGTATGAAGTTATACGTTCGGTGCTGCTCAGCACTGGAAACTACAGGTTAGGTTCAGGAAGGCACTTGAATTTTCTGGTTATATACAGGTAGATAAATGAAAGTACAAGTTATGTTCCGGTAGATACTCGATATCATTGGCTGGGAGTGTACGGATTGCTCAAATGTCTTGTTTTGCTTGTGAAAATATGGGTTATATTCTGGTATATGTATGTAATTATAGGTTAGGTTCTGTTAGATTTATGAAATTGTAGTCTCGGTGTTGGTCAGTACCTGACACTACATGTTAGGTTCAGAAAGGCACTTGAATTTATTGGTTATATACAGGAAGATAAATGAAAGTACAAGTTATGTTCCGGTAGAGTCTCGATATCACTGGCTAGGAGTGTAAGAATGGCTCAAAAGGCATGCTTTGCTTGCAAAATTACGGGTTATATTAGGGTAGATATATGTAATTATAGGTTAGGCTCTGTTAGATGTGTGAACTTGTAGGTTCGGTGCTGGTCAGCACTGGAAACTACAGGTTAGGTTCAGGAAGACACTTGAATTTACTGGTTATATACAGGTTGATAAATGAAAGTACAAGTTATGTTCCGGTGGAGTCTCTATATCACTGGCTAGGAGTGTAAAAATGCCTCAAAAGGCTTGTTTTGCTAGTGAAAATATGGGTTATATTCGAATAGATATATGTAATTATAGGTTAGTTTCTGCTAGATTTATGAAATTGTAGGTTCGGTGTTGGTCAGCACTTGACACCACAGGTTAGGTTCAGGAATGCACTTGAATTTACTGGTTATATACGGGTAGATAAAAGAAAGAACAAGTTATGTTCCGGTAGAGTCTCGATATCACTGGCTAGGAGCGTAAAAATGGCTCAAACGGCATGCTTTGCTTGCGAAAGTACGGGTTATATTCGGGTAGATATATGTAATTATAGGTTAGGTTCTGTTAGATGTATGAACTTATACGATCGGTGCTGGTCAGCACTGGAAACTACAGGTTAGGTTCAGGAAGACAATTGAATTTACTGATTGTGTACAGGTAGATAAATGAAAATACAGGTTATGTTCCGGTAGATAGTCGATATTATTGGCTGGGAGTGTATGGATAGCTCAAGAGGCACGTGCTGCGTGCGAAATTACGGGTGATATTCTGGTATATATATCCAATTATAGGTTAGGTTCTGTTAGAAGTATGAAATTCTAGGTCCGGTGATGGTCAGCGCTCGAAACTACACGTTAGATTCAGGAAGACACTTGAATTTACTGGTTATGAACAGGGTGATAAATGAAAATACAGGTTATGTTCCAGTAGATACTCGATATTACTAGCTAGGAGAGCATGGAAGGCACAGAAGGCTTGTTTTGCTTGTGAAAATATGGGTTATATTCGGGTAGATATATGTAATTATAGGTTAGGTTCTGTTAGATCTATGAAATTGTAATTTCGGTGTTGGTCAGTACTTGACACTACAGATTAGGTTCAGGAAGGCACTTGAATTTACTAGTTATATACAGGTAGATAAATGAAAGTACAAGTTATGTTCCGGTAGAGTCTCGATATCACTGGCTAAGAGTGTAGGAAAGGCTCAAAAGCTATGCTTTGCTTGCAAGTTTACGGATTTTATTCGGGTGGATATATGTTATTATATGTTAGGTTCTGTTAGAAGTATGAACTTATAGGTTCTGTGCTGGTCAGCACTGGAAACTACAGGTTAGGTTCAGGAAGACACTTGAATTTACTGGTTATATACAGGTTGATAAATGAAAGTACAAGTTATGTTCCGGTAGATACTCGATATCATTGGCTGGGAGTGTATGGATTGCTCAAAAGGCTTGTTTTGCTTGTGAAATTACGGGTTATATTCGGGTAGATATATGTAATTATAGGTTAGGTTCTGTTAGATTTATAAACTTATACGTTCGGTGCTGGTCAGCACTGGAAACTACAGGTTAGTTTCAGGACGGCACTTGAATTTACTGGTTATATACAGGTAGATAAATGAAAATACAGGTTATGTTCCGGTAGAGTCTCGATAATACCGGCTAGGAGCGTAAAAACGGCTCAAAAGGCATGCTTTGCTTGCGAAATTACGGGTTATATTCGGGTAGATATATGTAATTATAGGTTAGGTTCTGTTGGATATATGAAATTGTAGTTTCGGTGTTGGTCAGCACTTGAAACTACAGGATAGGTTCAGGAAATCACTTGAATTTACTGGTTATATACAGGTAGATAAATGAAAGTACAAGTTATGTTCCGGTAGATACTCGATATCATTGGCTGGGAGTGTATGGATTGCTCTAAAGGCTTGTTTTGCTTGTGAAAATGTAGGTTATATTCGGGTAGATATATGTAATTATAGGCTAGGTTCTGTTATATTTATGAAATTGTAGTTTCGGTGTTGGTCAGTTCTTGACACTACAGGTTAGGTTCAGGAAGGCACTTGAATTTACTGGTTATATACAGGTAGATAAAAGAAAGTACAAGTTATGTTCTGGTAGAGTCTCGATATCACAGGCTAGGAGTGTAAGAATGGCTCAAAAGGCATGCTTTGCTTGCGAAATTACGGGTTATATTCGGGTAGATATATGTAATTATAGGTTAGGTTCTGTAAGATGTATGAACTTATACGTTCGGTGCTGGTCAGCACTGGAAACTACAGGTTAGGTTCAGGAAGACACTTGAATTTAATGGCTATGTACAGGTAGATAAATAAAAATACAAGTAATGTTCCGGTAGACTCGATATTACTGGCTGGGAGAGTATGTATGGCTCAAAAGGCGTGTTTTCTTGCGAAATTATGGGTTATATTCGGGTAGATATATGTAATTATAGGTTAGGTTCTGATAGATGTATGAAATTATAGGCTCGGTGCTGGTCAGCACTTGAAACTACTCGTTAGGTTCAGGAAGACACTTGAATCTACCGGTTATGTACAGGTAGGTAAATGAAAATACAGATTATGTTCAGGTAGATACTCGATATTACTGGCTAGCAGAGTCTGGAATGCTCAAAAGGCTTGTTTTGCTTGCGAAATTATGGGGTATATTCGGGTAGATATATGTAATTGTAGGTTAGGTTCCGTTAGATATAAGAAATTCTATGTTCGGTGTTGGTCAGCACTTGAAACTACACGTTAGGTTCAGGAAGACACTTGAATTTAATGGTTATGTTCAGGTAGGTAAATTAAAATACAAGTAATGTTCCTGTATATGCTCGATATTCACTGGCTACGGGAGTATGGAATCTCAAAAGGCTTGTTTTGCTTGTGAAATTATGGGTTATATTCGGGTAGATATATGTAATTATAGGTTAGGTTCTGTTAGATGTATGAATTATACGTTCGGTGCTGGTCAGCACTGGAAACTACAGGTTAGGTTCAGGAAGACACTTGAATTTACTGGTTATATACAGGTTGATAAATGAAAGTACAAGTTATGTTCCGGTAGACACTCGATATCATTGGCTGGGAGTGTATGGATTGCTCAAAAGTCTTGTTTTGCTTGCGAAATTACGGGTTATATTCGGGTAGATATATGTAATTATAGGTTAGGTTCTGTTAGATTTATGAAATAGTTTCGGTGTTGGACAGCACTGGAAACTACAGGTTAGGTTCAGGAAGGCACTTGAATTTACTGATTGTGTATAGGTAGATAAATGAAAATACAGGTTATGTTCCGGTAGATAGTCGATATTATTGGCTGGGAGTGTATGGATAGCTCAAGAGGCACGTGCTGCGTGCGAAATTACGGGTGATATTCTGGTATATATATCCAATTATAGGTTAGGTTCTGTTAGAAGTATGAAATTCTAGGTCCGGTGATGGTCAGCGCTCGAAACTACACGTTAGATTCAGGAAGACACTTGAATTTACTGGTTATGAACAGGGTGATAAATGAAAATACAAGTTACGTTCCGGTAGATACTCGATATTACTGGCTAGGAGAGCATGGAAGGCACAAAAGGCTTGTTTTGCTTGTGAAAATATGGGTTATATTCGGGTAGATATATGTAATTATAGGTTAGGTTCTGTTAGATGTATGAACTTAAACGTTCGGTGCTGGTCAGCACTGGAAACTACAGGTTAGGTACAGGAAGACACTTGAATTTACTGATTGTGCACAGGTAGATAAATGAAAATACAGGTTATGTTCCGGTAGTTAATCGATATTATTGGCTGGGAGTGTGTGGATGGCTCAAGAGGCACGTGTTGCGTTCGAAACTACGAGTGATATACGGGTATATATATCTAATTATAAGTTAGGTTCTGTTAGAATTATGAAATTCTAGGTCCGGTGATGGTCAGCGCTCGAAACTACACGTTAGATTCAGGAAGACACTTGAATTTACTGGTTATAAACAGGGTGATACATGAAAACACAAATTATGTTCCGCCAGATACCCGATATTACTGGCTAGGAGAGTATGGAAGTATCAAATGGCTTGTTTTTCTTGTTAAATTATGGGTCATATTCGGGTAGATATATTTAATTATAAGTTAGGTTCTTTTAGATGTATGAACTTAAACGTTCGGTGCTGGTCAGCACTGGAAACTACAGGTTAGGTTCAGGAAGACACTTGAATTTACTGGTTATATACAGGTAGATAAATGAAGATACAGGTTATGTTCCGGTAGTTACAGGATATTACTGGCTAGGAGTGTAAAAAGGGCTCAAAAGGCATGTTTTGCTTGCGAAATTGTGGGGTATACTTGGGCAGATATATGTAATTATAGGTTAGCTTCTCTCAGATGTATGATATTCTAGGTACGGTGCTGGACAGCACTTGAAACTACACGTTAGGTTCAGGAAGACACTTAAAATTACTGGTTATGTACAGGTAGATAAATGAAAGTACAAGTTATATGCCGGTAGATACTCGATATTACTGGCTAGGAGTGTAAAAATGGCTGAAAAGGCATGTTTTGCTTGCGAAATTACGGGTTATATTCTGGTAGATATATGTAATTATAGGTTAGGTTCGGTCAGATGTATGAACTTCTAGGTTCGTTGCCGGTCAGCACTTGAATCTACAGGTTGCGTTCAGGAAAACACTTGAATTTACTG
>JAOPTO010002132.1:0-75273 GCA_033822845.1 Tetrapedia diversipes | reverse complement strand
TCCATGCTTTCCCATCAGCAGAACATGAGTATGGAGGAGGTAGCACGTTATATCTGTGCCTTATACCGCGTCTTGCATGAATCCATGCTTTCCCATCTGGAGAACAAGTGTATGAAGGAGGTAGCACGTTATATCTGTGACTTATACCACGTCATGCCTGAATCCACGCTTTCCCATCAGCAGAACATGAGTATGAATGAGGTAGCACGTTATACAGGGTATTAATCTACCTATGGACTTAAATGAAATGGGGGTTCTAGACGATGAAATAAGACGAAAATCAAGAGTGACGAAATTTCGTTAAATGCTTCGTTAATTAGTTATTAGCAGTTAAAGGTTGCCCAAATTAGCCAATCCGGCTGCAGCGCCGTCCGTTGGGCTCGCCGTGCACAGGCGAACCCAGGACCGTATCGACATGTATCATAACGCTTACCTCATGGGGCGCAGGAAAACTTGTTTGTCGCGGATAATTCAAAAACAAAACTTCAGTCACTTTTCAAAATGTTGAATGACATTAAACTTGCTTGCTCGCAAAATCCACAAAAGCATGTTAAAGCTCGCCCATTGGGATTTTCGAGTAAAGAGGTTCAATGATCTCTGAAAGCAGATAGTACACTGCCCTAAAGTGAAGCACTCACACGCATTCAAATCGCGATTGTCCCGTCCGCGAATATTTATTGAATAATACACTCGCACCACGATTATCCCATCCGCAGTGTCCACAAAAAGGTACACAACACACGTGCACGAATCAGTCATAATTTACACCGCCACTATAATGTATTCTTTTCTCTCTTCTTTTGCACTCTTACGACAACACCACACACGCGACACAAAATACACTCACAAGTATATTTTATGTAAAATTAGATTTAAAAAGATGTTATTTAAAAGAAATTAACTATAACTAGAAACAATCTAAAAATGCTTTTTTAATGAAGTCGAAAAATAATTCCGCTACTGAGCAACAATAGAACCGAATGCGAAAGAGAAATTCAGAAAGAGAAAGCGGTTTTTTCGGTTAATATTTGCTTCATAATATTTCTATTATTCAAATTCAAACACAGTAAAAGAAAAACTAAGAAAGTGTTTCTGAAATCTATCTATCCACATCTATCACGCACTCGTAGTGAACTCAGCGATAAAATCACACGACGAAAAAACAAACCACGCATCAACACAGTTTCGTTAGCGACTGATCTCTCGTAGCGATCGAACGCAGCCGATGACAAAAGAATATCAGTTCTCCAACGCAATCGCAGAGAAATCCTTCTTCCCGCGTATTCGTCAGTCGTCATTTGGTTCTGCTGTTGTTCAGTAGGGGAATTATTTTTCGACTCCATTAAAAAAGCTTCTTTAGATTGTTTCTAGTTATAGTTAATTTCTTTTAAATAACATTATTAAAAATTTAATTTTACATGAAATATAGTTGTGAGTGTATTTTGTGTCGCGTGTGTGGTGTGGTTGTGGGAATGCAAAAGAAGAGAGAAAAGAATACATTTTAGTGGCGGTGTAAATTATGACTGATTCGTGCACGTGTGTTGTGTACTATCTTCCGCTCACTTGATGTCCCGCGGGACGGCACAGGGGCAAAGAAGGATCGAGCCGCCCATCCCCACCTTAAGCGCACGTTCTGAGCCTTAGCCACGCGCACTGCCATAGTAGTAGGAATAGATTTTAATTGCGTTCCTATCTCAATATGTATATAAATGTAAAGATTCGAAACTACAAATTACTGAGGTTTTGTTTATGCTTACATTTAATGCATGAAGTTTCTGTTTTATTTCATAAGAATTATTTAATATAAAAAAGGATATTATGCAATATTAACGGTTTTTTGTATAGCTGGAATAGATAAATAGATCGTTGAAAATGAAATACGTTTTATCGTATGAACAAAAATTAATTTCTTATATAAAATATGTATGTAATAGAAGTGTGCATGTTTTTCGTTGTATAAACTTTTAAAAGGAACGATGTATCTTCCTTAAAATTAAAAGTTCATTGAAACCATAGCGATCTCATATGGATCTCATAACGGATGAAGAATCTGATGCTGAGTCTGACTCCAGCATAAGTTCCAATGACAAATAAGGTAACATATCGTACATTTATTTTTACAATTTATATATATAACTTCTTATGAAATGAATGCAGATTCATTTTTATTTACTTCTAAATTAAGTTTTTATTCCATTATTTTTGTTTCTAAAAAGAATTTTACTTATTTCTAATGGTAATTATACAACCAATGCTTTCTTAGCATATTGTAAAAAAAACCAGTAAAAATTGTCATCCTGTATTAGATATAACTATTGTATAATAGTAATATGTTGCATCTACGCCAATGGGGCTCTGTTTGCCGCTTGTTTCTCACTATCTCTCTCTAACGCGCTGACCTCCTTGTCAGGCAGTACACATGTGTCTGTAATTGCCGCGACGAATAGCAAGCGAGAATTGAACGTGTGCGTCAGAATAAGTGTATCCCCTCCACTTTTCTCGCATTCCTTCCGCGGGACTTCAAGTGAGCGGAAGACAGTACCTTTTTGGGGACACTGCGGACGGGATAATCGTCGTGTGAGTGCATTATTCAATAAATATTCGCGGACGGGACAATCGCGATTTAAATGCGTGTAGGTGCTTCACTTTTGGGCAGTGTACTATCTGCTTTAAGAGATCATTGACCCTCTTTACTCGAAAATCCCAATGGGCGAGATTTGACATGCTCTTGTGGATTTTGCGAGTAAGCAGGTTTAATGTCATTCAACATTTTGAAAAGTGACTGAAGTTTTGATTTTGAATCATCAGCGACAAACAAGTTTTCCTGCGCCCCACGAGGTAAGCGCTATAATACATGTTGATACGGTCCTAGGTTCGCCTGTGCGCACCGGCGGTCTCATCCTCGAGATCGTCGGAAAAGACAGAGCGGCCAAGGCTACTTGCCTGGCCCAGAAGAAGGCCGAGGCCCTCCCTGGCACTGCGGTGCTTGTGTCCAGGCCCGTGAAGCTGGTTGATCTTCGTGTTAGGGGCTTGGACGAGTCCGTCGGCGTGGCCGAGGTGGCGGCTTCCCTGGCGGAGGCGGGCGGCTGCGAGGCGGCCCGTGTCAAGGTGGGGACTATTCGTAGCTCCCGCCGGGGTATGGGCTCGGCGTGGGTGCAGTGCCCTGCTGAAGCCGCCATCAGAATAGTGAAGGCGGGCAGGATCCAGGTCAGCTGGTGCTCGGCCCGGATAGATCCCCTGGAGAAGCGCCAGCTGCGCTGTTTCCGTTGCCTTGAGGTGAGGCACGCGAGGCAGCGGTGTGCGGCAGCGGTGGACAGGGGTGGCCGCTGCTACAGGTGCAGTGGAGAGGGACACCGGGCGAGCGAATGCTCCCGCCTACTCAAGTGCCCTCTCTGCAGTAACCTTGGGCGTCCAACATCTCACCGGCTAGGCGGCAAAGCTTGCGCCCAGAAGCCGAGCGGCGGTCTTCAGCAAAAACCGCGGGTGGCGGAGGCTGCGGCTTCGGCAGAAGTATCGATGGTGGTGGGGCCCGCGCAGGGCGCACCTATGGACCCTGTTTAAAAAACTTTAAACTCGACTAAGGGTATATTATGAAAATAAATATAGGCCCTAGTCTTCGAGTCGCCAGAAGAGGGAGAGTGGTATCGACAAAAGTTAAGAACTGTCAACGCTGAGGTATATTTATATTGGTGTTCGATTCGGAACACCGTTTATTTAAATTATACAATTAGAAAACAATGGGAATGCTCCAGAGAGAGAAGGTTGAGCCTGCTCCTTCGCCCGATTTGTTGTGCCTGGCCTTGGCTATTTGCGGTCCGGCTGGTCGGGGATGGTCAGGATCTTCACCTGCGAACAATTGTGGACTGTATTAAATTAAGAAAGTAAATATTATTATTGTCAGGTCCGAATCGTCGGCTTATTGCACGGCGTTAATCCGTGTCGCGACGATTTCTTGCGGCGGCAGTTAATCCTGTTAAGAGATTAGTGTTGAGCATCGCAATGCACAACACATATAGATCAGACGCGTCGGTGTGTTTAGACCACGTCTTGGTAAACACCAAGGATCTACTCTCTCATGTGTGTATTCGACTTGTCTACTACATAGACTATTCTATCGTAATACACACAACGTCTTCTTTCCGTTCGTTTCCCTTGCGTGTGTGTTGTAAGTACACACGCAATGCGTAGTCCCTGTATAGGCCAGGTACATGGACCTGCAGAAACTGCAGAGCGCCTCCAGTATAACATTCGCAGAGCGGCTGGGGCTACTCTGCATTGTTTCTACAGTATGGGTGCATGCCCCGCCGGGGCTACACTGCGACAGGCGTAGCTCAGTAGCATCTTAGCCATTGCAGTTTAGAAGAAACGAGCGTAGCTCAATCGTGCACAGATTGAGCGTATTCTATGGCTTTTACAAGATTCCCGTGCGTGAACGGGCGTCCCCAGATTCACTTGAATGCAACGAGAATAGGAAGTAGTATCCTCCCCTAGAATACACCTGCTGATAGTAGGCAGGTTTTAAAGAAAGACGTACCCTATTCTGTGGACGTGCATCCCTTTAATGCTTCACAGGGTCGGATAGCAGGGATACACGTGACAGCGATAGGTGATTATTGCCATCTTTGTCGAGTTCCGAAAGTCGGAGATCGTCGACTGTTCTTCCCTTTTTTCCAGAGGAATTCAGGTGTGATATGTGTCGGTGAACCAGATGCAACTCCTGTTTGTTCACCGACATCACGGAGCTACAGGATGCAAAATGCTTGAATCTAGAATCGGAGAATGCCACGTCCAATTCTAGAATCTCCCGTACGTGTGGCCGATGTACGTAACCACGAAAATCGCGACGTTCCCGTACCTTAATTCACGACAAACTTCTACTCCGTGATTATTTCCGTTTGAGACTAAAATATCCTTTTCTGCTCGAGGCGAAATTTCGAAACGGAATGCGACTTCGTTTGCGTGCACTCGGTATTTAATACCACGCAGACGAAGTATTTCTTTCTCTCTCACTCGCATATAAACGCCCTTTCTCAAAACGTTAGTTAAAATTTCAAATTTGACGAGCTACGGACGTTAAGGATTCGTTAAACATCTTTTTTCTACCTTGCGGCTCGATTTCCTCGAGCAACAAATGCCAAGGCCGCGTCGATGTTTACCGAATCTGCCGTTAAACATTGCTCGATTACCGTTGCGTTTAAGAATGTACAATTCAGAGGTCGCGAATCCAGGGGCGTCGCTATGCGCGATATCGCCCGAACCTCTTTCCGAAATGTACTTTTTTAACAGGGTAACTATCATTATTTTTGAACAAATTTTATTCAACATTTAACCAAGTCTTGAGAGGAAAATATAAAATTGGAATATAAAATTTCATTAAAATCCATTCAACCATTTAGGCACAATCGTATTAACAGATGCGTGAAATTAAAAAAAAAGTTCATTTTTAAATAATCAAAACGTGATCAGGGGGTCTTAAAACGTGTTTTTCCGGGACAAAATTTTTTCGAAATTTGTTTTCATTACAAGACAACATCCTTGGATGTTGAAAAATGAAAATAGGCAGTCAAGATCCCGCGTGGCTCGTGCCGCATGCTTGCTTTCCAATATAGGTTAAATTTCAGCGCTTCAAGAGCGAGAGAGAAAGACTTTCTTTCGTTTTCTCTCTCGATTTCCTGAAGTCGTCCGAAACGCAGAGCTCCCGTACGCGCCTTTTGCGGTGGCGTGCATAATGGAGTGACGTGTGGCGAGAACTTTCGTCCTCAATCTGACATCACAGCGTGGTAGGCGAAAAGCGTTCAATCGCACTAACCCATATGCGCATGTGACTACATATACGTTTTTGTCAGAGGGGCAACGCTGCGAGGAACAAACCTGTGCAGCAAATCAAAGCAATTATTTATTTCAAAGTTTACTTTGTATTTCCATGTCAGTATTATTCTTTTAGCATTTTACCATTATATTTTAGTATTTAGTATTTAGTAATTTACACTATTTTTGTATTTGCTATTTAGATTTTAGTTTTCAGCATTATGTAGCAATGTAAAACAAAAGAGAAGTCGTCGGTGTTGTCTCTGTATAGGCAATGATAATAAATATACAGCCGTGTGCGATAATTGTGAAAGACCATCCACTTGCAGTGGCGATTCGAGAAAAATACAGCGAATTGTATATAGCATGCGTGACAATACGTAAATATACAATAAATATAGCTTTGACATTCGATCATTCATGTTATTGTTATTTGTTTCTATACGCTCCTATATCTTCCTGTGAATCGGATGTTCGTCACTGCATATACAGTATCAGTGAGAACCTCGATTTCGAGCGATCGTCACGTTGGGTAGCGTAGCATTGGTGAGCGGCCTGGACGGTTCTAAATATGAATTAGTGGAATATATGTGAGGGTCTCGAAAGCCCATGTACTGGCCGCCCAGCTTCAGTAGTCGGAGGGTTAAATGTTCCTCAACGCTAGTATAATTATACAATGGTATTGGATATACAGTTACCGAAAAAAGAATTTATACACCGCAATGCGGTCAGTTTAAACGCTAATAACTTTGACTGTAGAACACTAGTTAGCTATGAAAGGCCCATCAGTAGTTAGGAAATTAATTCAGCTTTCAGATAATATAAATTTTATTATGTATGTAGGATTATTTATTGGCCGACGGGTTTTATACATAAACTACTTTCAGAATTCTTTTATGACCGCGACTATGACAACGACTACGATTATGACAGCAAGCTGATACAACGATGACAATTGATACCACGACTTCTGATACGACTTCTAAGACTCTCGCGGGGCTTCCTATTTATTTGTCTCTGGTCTGATAGGCGGTTCCTGTCTTTGCCAAACGGGACGTTCAAAAAAATGCGTATTCGACGTTCCCACTCCGTGCAAACATCGGCGACGCTTTTGTACGTAGGACATCTGCAGTCTGCATTTTCTTCGGTGATTAGGTTTTCGGCGGCGACCCTTTATTCTTACCAACGTAGGCATTCTTTAAAGCAGCGCCGAAAAGAGAACGCGGCGACACCTTGAAGTTGCATCCGCGGGCCGCCTAAAGAAAGGAATGGCAATCGGCATTTGTTATTAATTCCCGTCGCTCCCTCCAATCAAACGACTTAGCGATCCGTAAATTGCTTACAATTATCACCTAAATAAAAATACAACAGAGAAATCTCAAAAGCCAGATGAAGGAAGCAAGTCGACGAGAAAAAAGTATTCATGCAGTACCATTTATTGGCAAAATATACCAATAAAAACCAGAATGTTGAGGGAATTCTCGCTTTCTTTTGTTTTATAACGTTTCCTTAATTCTTAAGGTGCTTTGTTGAACAATCTCAGTTCTTATCATAATCAGTACTAAAAGTAAAGAAAGTACAGTAGAGAAGAAGAAAATTATAATTGAATTATGGAAAACTGGGAAATCACTTTGTAAGATTGGTGAAATAGTAAAAAGGAGTCATGCCAGAGTTCAATATATAATTAATAAGCATAAAAGTACAGGATTAATTGAAAATATGCGTCGTTCTGGAAGGTCCAGTAAGTTTCCTGAAAGGGATGAAAGATTAATTATAAAGAAAATAAAAGAAAATCCATTTGAAAATGTAACTAAAATTGCACTACAATTAGAAACAAGAACTGGTAACAAAGTTTGTCCAAAAACAATATCAAATAGACTTAAAGACTCAGGGTATTTCGCACGAGTAGCGAGAAAAAAACCTTACATCAATAAAATGAATAGAGAAAAAATTATTAATTTTGCAAAAACTTATATAAAGAAACCATCAGATTTTTGGAAACGAGTTATTTCTTCGGACGAGAGCAAATTCAATATTTTGGGTTCAGATGGACGAAGATTAGTTTATGGAAGAAAGGGAGAATGTTTGAAATCCAGAAATATTAGACCTACAATTAAGCATGATGGTGGCGGTCTTATGGTATGGGGCTGTATAGCGACAAATGGCCTTGGAAACTTACATTTCCTTGATGGAATAGTAGACCAACATAAATATTTTAATATTTTAAAATTAAATTTGAGAGAAAGAGCCCAGCAATTAGGTCTTTCTGACAATTACTGGTTTCAACAAGACAATACCCCCCCTTCAAAAGACCGGTTTAATTAGAGATTGGCTTTTGTACAACACTCTTCATATTCTGGAAGCTCCGCCGCAATCACCGGATGTAAATCCAATCGAGCAGATATGGCAAGAATTGAAATATCGGTTACAGATATATAAAATTTCAAATAAAAATGCTTTAAAAATCGCATTACAAGAAGAGCGAGAAAGTATAAAGGAAAATGTAACAAATAATTTGACTGAATCTATACCCAGGCGATTACAAGCGATTATTGATAATAAGGGATATCCTACAAAATATTAATTACTATAAATATCACCGATTCCTAAACAAAAAGCATTCTGTATGAATACTTTTTTCTCGTCGATCTCCTTACTTCATCCGGCTTTTGAGATTTCTCTGTTGTATTTTTATTTAAGTCATAATAAAATTTATATTATCTGAAAGTTAAGTTAATTTCCTAATTGCTGATGTGCCTTTCATAGCTAACTAGTATTCTACAATCAATGTTATTACTGTGGGATACGTGGGAAACTTGTAATTAAATATGAAATGCTCTCAATTTATTAGTATGTAAATTTCACTTTGCCTTCCTTAACTAATCAGCTTCACAGTTGAATGCGTATTTAATCCAAATTGGAATAATGTAGGTAAACTTTCCGAATTAGTTACTTAAAATCAAATTAAAATAGGAACATTATCTTAAAACATGTTTAGAAAAGTTTTTAATTTCTTCTGTCGCTTTAATATCTCTTAGTGATAAATTTTGAAACAGTTTGCACTATAGATTTATTCCAAAACTTTTATACGCAGAATCACATTGTTTCTGACTGTGGCCATATTCAAAATGTTGAAATAAACTACGCAGTAGTATATAATATAGCTGTCTATAGTATTTTAAGCTTAACATTCAGTAACATGTAACATTTAACATTTAACCTTCTAAAATTTTATTTAATTCTATATAAATTTTAACATATTTTTATTTTATCTGAATACATTTGTATAAATTCACATACTGGCAGTGATTAAAACTAGAATCAAATTAAAAGAAGTGGTTAATAAAAAGTTAATAAAAAGAAATTATTTTGTTTAGAAGTTCTTGTAAATATATTGTTTTCAATACAAGTATAACAATACACTGAATACCAAGAAATCTTTCTTATAATAAATTACTATGATGTTACCATTTGATGACATGCTAGTTCACATGTGTATGGTACATTTCTACATTTGAAATAGAATCAAAATAAGAAAATATTTAAATGTTTTGAAATTTTCAGCATTTCCAATGGGATTAGACAGTCACGGACCTAAAACTTTGTTAATTAGCAGATAAAGTATTCAAAATTTATCTTTCCTGATCTGTTACTTATTCGGACGTGTTGGACGTAACAACAATTTTGCACAATTAAAGTGATAGTAAATAAAATTGAATAATATCAACTGATTGTAAAAACACGATAAATTTAATGTATCAAATTACAATCAAATCATAATAATTATAATAATCAAAGAGCTGCATCTTACATTTAGAAATAATTTCAATATCAATATTAATTCTCAATTTTTACGTATATTCTTTAACTATTGTTTACACATGCAGATGATTTTCTTAATATATTTTATTTAATTCAATGATATCTGAATCAAAAAAGAAAGTATTTTCTTAGGTTTCTCATAACTTAACATCTTGTTGATGAAGTTTTATTTCTAATAAAATAATTATCTTTCTGTTAAAAAGACTTAATTCATTTAAACAGAAAAATAAGCAAGGTTTTAGTTAGTTGTAATGTGAATAATTTGCATTATTATTTATTAATGATACTGTAAAATAATTTTAAGAGATACTTGTTAGACGTTGAGATTATTATGATTGTCCGGTACGTAAAGAATATTGATTTTCTCTTGATCAGATTATTCTGTAATATGCAATAATGTCTTCGTTAACATACATTTGTGCTCAATAAACATTACATAATAATACAATCAAATTTAACGGCTATTTACAAGTAATAATTATTTGATGTACTCAGGAGAAAATTTTTTAATTGCTTCATGAGAATAAGATTTGCAAGTGTTCTGTTGTGCTCTAGCCATATTAAATATCATTAAGTATACAACGTTATGTCTCTAACCATTCCAAACGTTCATAAGCATTTGTTTGATCATCAATAAACTAATAAAGATATGATATTTCACATTTTTTTAGAATCTGTTTATGTCGTCAATTTTTTAGCGTTGACTGTTTGCACAAATGAAATGTTTAGCAAAACTAATGCAGTGATCTAATTCATTAATGATCTTTCAGGTTTACTTCATTTTCCATAAATGTCCCACCACTTTTGGATGAATATGTACATCGGAACAGCTTATCGTCGTTGCGTTTTGGACTCAGTTCAATTCACTTATTTTCTGCCGAAAATTAAATGTCCTCCAACGCTGCTGCATACGATATTTAATCCAGATAGAGCGAAACTGTGGAAAAACAGAGACCATCGCGCGGATAATCTTGAAACGAGACGTATGTGACGATCGTTAGCTGTGTATCGGCGTTATCGTAATCGCGATTAACAACAGCGTGCGGCCGGTTGATGTTTTATTAGCAATTTAGCAACTAGTCGATTCCGTGTGGCTGATTCCCTAATTACGACATGCCGCGTAGTGATATCGCGCGGAACGAGAAATTTACTGTGCTCGCGCTTTAAGAGTTTTACCAAAGAGATGCTCACCGATAATCCCGAGAAATACTATATTAAAACATTTGAAGTACACATTATCTGCAATTTTCGAATTTTTTCTCTGTAACATTATAACGTTGTTATTATGTCCACGGTTAACAATTCAAAGAACGATGCACACTTCGTCAATTATAAACCTTTACCTGCTTGAAAAATCGGTTCCACGTGAGTCCCAGCATTGAATCTCGATATCCTAGCATCATCCTACGTATCTGCCTATCTGACTATAATTCCAGCGAAATTTTTTCTCTAACTGAAACTTATCTGCGAATACGTGTCTCGCTCCCTCTTACATCAGGCAGCATCGTTCAAAAGAAAAACCAGTGGCGCGTGGGCAACTGAGGCAATGTGTCGAGGGCTAGGAAAGCATTGATTATACAATTATCAGTAGAATTATTATATGCAGTAATAGTAATATCAAATTGTAATACTTTTGGAACATTGTTCTCTTGGGAAACATAGCTTAATAGTCTTTTGTAAAAAATGACTAGAGTTAAGTCGGATTATGTCATAGAAAATATTTTATTCCATTAAGGAAAATTAATTATATTTCAAAATCATCTTTGTTATTCTACCTATAGAAAAACGGTTAATATTATATAATATCCTTTTTTATATTAAATAGTACTTGTGAGATAAAACAGACATTTTATGCATTAAGTATAAGTATAAACTAAACCTCAGTAGTTTATAATCTCCAAACTTTATATTTATATACATATTAAGATAAGGACGTAATAGAAATCTATTCCTACTACTATGGCAGAGTACGTGGCTATGGTTCAGAACATGCGGCTCAGGTGGGGACTGGTGGCCCGACCCCTCTTTGCCCCTGTGCCGTCCTATGGGTAATAAGTGAGATGATGACTATGTATGTGATAACGATATATACGGTCGGGCAATAAGTGAGCGGCGACGACTATAGGTAGGCTTGAGGGGGTCGTAACCAACGATGGGCATACGATGCTTATTTCTTCAAGATTTTCAATCAAATCGATCCTTCCGTCCACTATTCCCGTCGGTTGTGTCACGTAAGCATCGTAGAATTGACTTTGGAGCTTTCAAGGTCCCCTTAATTAATATAAAATCTTTAGAACGATTAAGGTCGTGGACGTTTACATCGGACCTTATAGCTTTCATAAAATTAATAATATCTAGGATTAAATTCCAGAGATCCATTTGACAGAATTAAAGTTAAATATATACATTGCATGCGTTTTAATTAGTCCATTTCCAATTATTAATTGTTTCGCAATTCTGTCAAAAAGTATTTCGTATTGTAAATTACCCTTATCAGTTACCTTTTCGAACGTGTATTGATTGTAATCTAAATATTTAATTCGTTTTGATTTTAGGAAAAGTAAAAATTGTAATTTTTGAATTGCGTTGTACCATAATTAGGTTTTAAGTGAATAAAAAATAAAATAAAAAACAGTTGTCGTTTAAAAAACTCGAATAACCCTATTATTTTTATTCTACCAATAATAAACGAATGAATTTATTCGAAATGAATTCATTCAACAAACAAAGATACGTTCTTTTATTCAAGAAACTTTTTCCTTCTGCTTTCGAGTAAGGTTTTTATCCAATGTTTAATGGAAACTTCTAGAAACTTGCATGGAGTAGGAACTACAGCTTTCCCGGTTACTTTGGAATATTAAGGGGACCGGAAAGTAATGTCGGTTTCTTACATTAAATTCAAACATATTCTTTTTTAAATGTCGAGATATTTGAAATTATCCATGGTCGTTTTCAATCAATTCAATGTTACTAATTCCGTTAACTTCCATACATCCCCATAACATAATCGAACCCTCAACGATGCTTGACCGTTGGAATCGTGTTATTTTTGTTGATCTCCTCGTTCGGTTTTCATCAAACCAATTATTCTACCATACGAATTAAATAAGTTAATTTTAACTTCATCTGAGAACATGAAATTATTCCAAAAAACATTTGTCGCAATTAACATACTGTTTTGCGAACTCCAAACGCTTGGCTTGTTTCCCCTTCGAAATATATATGATCTCTTCTTCCTCGCTATCCTACCGTGATACTTTCTATTGCGTAGAACTCTACGGACAGTTTCCGTGAAGATAATTTTTTTAATTCCTAAAGACTCGTCCTTTGTTAATTTTGGAAAACTATTTTTCGGATTAATTTTAATTTGTCACACTATGTACCGCTCATTCGCTTCATTCATTCTTTTTTTTTCTCCCACGTCCTACTTTATTATGCAGGGTTCCACCGTATTTATAATTGGACCGTTTATTTTGAAAGTGGTGCAAGTCCATTTTCTCTTGTTTCGAGAAAATTGAAAGTTAGCATATCTCACAATAAAAAAATATAGATTAATTATATCAAGTCTGGCAATGTTTTTATTGATTTATCGATATGTAATATGATTATAGAAATTTAATTAAAATAATCTATATATACGGACTTACACCACTTTCGAAATTAGTCAATTGTAAAAATCGTTTAATTTCAATTTAAAAAAGTCAGATATGACTTAAAATATTTCATATTAATTCAATTGTGTTTACAAATAATAATAAGATATAAAATACAAGTAGTATTTTTAATTTTAAATGTTAATTATATTTTTAAAATTAACATAAGATATTAGTGGTATTAACTTAGGCTCTTCATGTGTCAGTGTTTTAAAATATTGATGATGCACAGGAGGCATGTAAGGTAATAGCTGCTCCATATCCTTATATTTTTCGTAAGTAATAGGCCTAGCATCGTTATATAAAGACGCCAAGGCGGCTTTTTCAAATTTTGCCAACGGCAACGGTCCAACTCTTAAATTCTTTGTCCTCCATCGATGTTTTATATAAAATAGTATATAATGTACTTTTAAGAAAACCTCATCCAACAAATTTGCTACCAATTTTCTTTTCCTGCGTTAGTGTTACTGTTTATCTGTTTTTTGATTGTGTTCTGTAGATTTTTTGTTGAAATGAAATCCTCTCGTTTCATTTCATGTAAAATGAATTTATTATATTGTCTATATTCTTTTATGACATCATAATAATTTTGTGGTGTGCACAGAAAATTCTTTTTTCGTAATGCCTAACACCTGTCTGTAGAAATTGGACTTAGACCACTTTCATAATCGATGGTTACGCAATTCCTGTTACCGGCCAATTTTAAATTGGACAAGGAATTGACATTTTTTAAGAAATTAAATACTAACTAGTTATAAATAAAAAGTTTACACCGACTTAAGCATAAATTACGAGATATCTCACCTTTTTTTTAAATGGACTTGCACTTTCAAAATAAACGATCCAATTATCAATAATTTTCTGCATTGTAGAATGAGTTTATTACTTCCTATTATTTTACCAATTTATCTGAACGATTTGCTTTCACAGTGCAATTTTTCGTACAAAAATATCGGTCTCTGATCTGTTGGAAGCCATGGTGTCCTAATTTTTACTAATAAACAATGGCAAATGACGATTAAGCGTAACATAGCAACGCGGTAACTGGACATAGAGATGGCTGAACAAATGACGAATTGAAAAAATGCATAATAAATGTTACAAAACTAGTTTTTTTTTTTAATACTAAACTAACGGTACGCTCAATTTTGTGATGACGAGATAAGATATTTTTACGTTTAGTGTTAAATATAGGTAAACAGTTCATTTTATTAAAATTTTATTCAAAGGATTACCTGTTGATATATCCAAATAAACAATATACTGTGTTTTTATTTTTGAAAATGTCTGTTATTATTCATTTTCCCGCTAATCATCATTATCAACATAGGTGTGTACGCTCAATTTTCTGAGTAACTGTACCAGGCATTTTTTCGTGAATTTTTCGTGAATTCATTAATCGCAATAAATCGAAAATTATTTCCTTTTACTCAACGAAGCTTTCTTTTATTTTATACTTAAATGTATGCTCTATGAATAATTAAAAAAAGGAAAAAAAACATTTATTTCGATAATATTCTTTTTTGTCGTATTTATATGATAATACCCACTCTCCAACACAACTCTATTAAATACGTACTTTTACGTGACTCGCGTTCCAGTGACACTACGAAGAAACGTAAAAGTACGTTTCCCGCTTGCAATATGTTAAAACTGCGTTGTTCGAAGAGAATTAAAGCTTCAGAGTGAGAGAAACTATTGACTCTGTCTTTTTCCCCGGACATATGTTACCTATATACCACAATCGAAATCGTCGAAATTTCGAGCAAGATTTATAGCCTGTGCCCTCTCACTCCTTCGGAATCTGTCGCATTCGCACGACAGAAGTTCTTTGTTATAACTGTGCTTGTCCCCCGAATAGGCCACTTGTAACCAGACAATACTAGTATCCACCGAAAACAAGTGCACGCTCGTCTGTTCTATAGCGTTAAAGTATGCAATTTGAAATCTCGACCGCGGGAGCGGGGTCTCCTTGAATCCGTCGCGTGTGTTGATTTTTCGCTAGCATTTGATACGCTCATTTACGATCACGCCATACTTTCGGGGTGGGCTCAGTGTTTTGTTTCTTTCAAATGCGTCGCAGATCCGCATCTACACACATTATGTATACATACGCATATACACCAAGTCGTCAAAAAACAGTTTGGCAAAGGAGACCTTCCTTTTCAAATGGCTTCGAACAACCGTCGCGAGCGGATCGAAAGCTTCTCTTGGCCATTGCGAGTCTATGTCGCGGTGTAAACTGTTGAATGTTAATAAAAGTTTGATATTTCTTTGTGAACATACGGACTATCTTTGTGAATATTGTATCATAAATGAAAATAAAGTGCAAAAAGTGAAATATTGGAAATACGGGAATCAGAATAAAATACAGTCGGCCGCGTAAGTGTTCGTGCACCCACCGCATTCGGCGTATGCATACGCGGTGATTACTGTTGGACACTCATGAGCAATGAAGAGGACGCAACATAATTTTACTTACAGGATGTTGAAGGTAATTTTTGTTGTATATTTAGTTTGTTCTTTCTGACAAAATAAAAAATAATTACCAGATATAACTCTTAATAATTAGTAGAATATATAAAAGTTTAACATCATTATATGCCTTAAGTATACAGCTAAATGTTCAACGTATCAATAGCGGCTAAGCATAACTACGGTTTTGTTTGCATGAAGAGACAAGCGACGGCCATATTGCGGCAAAATGCTGTGCGATAAATTTCTGATAAATGTTTTTTCTGTTTATATGAAAATCGAAATCCGCTTTGACACTTCTACCGAATAACGGCTTCTTCAGAAATGTCTATAAAATCCGGCACTATATAGCAAATTCATGTTAGATCAGTAAAATATCTTAAAAATATAAAAAGAGCATAACAGTATGCAGTATCTAGGAACTACAGAAATCAGTACTTCCTTAAACTTCAAAGGTTTTTTTGTAATTACTTGAAGCTTTAACATTTTTGTAATCATCAGACAAACTGATTTGAGGACATCAGTACAAACTGATTTACTCGGGGATGTCTGATTTCGACATTTTACGTAAAAACCTATGTTAACTGTAATAAAATGGTACTAAAATGGAATATTAGAGCATTAAAATTTGTTAGTTTCTTATTTTAGTATTCAAAAATCCCATATCTTTTTGTCCGATAAGTTAAATACAGGATTAGTTTAGTATTCGAATAATAATGGTGTGAACAGAGGAGTTTTCACTTCTATAAATAGTATTTCTTGCTAGTCTATTTTCTATTGTTACATAAATATTTGATTTTTAATGTAATTGCTACATCAAAACTTATGTTAAACTGATTGAAAATTATTTTGTTTAATTAACATATAATATTTTGCTGTTACAGGTAAGTCTCAGCAAACTTTCATAGTACTTGGATGTTTCAGTCAACACGGGTGGGTAAGTACTCACGTAAAAACAGTAAATAAAGCATCGATAATAATACAGTTTAGTATTGTTTAGTTTAAGTTTTTCATTAAAGTAATTAAAGATATATTTAGATAATCCTATAAATTCAGACGTATATATCTTATAGTGTTTTAAAATTTCAGCACTTATTTTTAAATTTCATACAATTATTCTTATGTATTAAAAAATATATTCCTTAACTTATATAGATAATTCATAAAATTTGATTTAAGAATATAATTACATTTTAGAAAACTGTAAGCAGGTGTAAATCAATAAGGAAACGGACGAAACACTAAGATTTAAAGAAAATAATACACTAAAATGTCAATATTGTAGGCAATTTGCGGATTAGGGCGGCATTTGCATAAGGAGATCGGCACATGTATAAGGAGAGCGGCAAAGATTAATAGCAAATGCCGATTGCCATTGATTTCTTTGAGCGGCCCGCGGATCAAAGCTCAGGTGTCGCCGCGTTCTCTTAGGTGCCGCGTTTTCTTTTCGGCGCTGCTTCAAACATTGCCGCGTTTGAAGGAATAAAGGGTCGCCGCCGTAAATCGGATCAAAGAAGATGCGAACGACAGATATTCCAAATGCAAAAGCGTCACCGGGGTTTGCACCAAGTGGGGATATCGAAGGCGGGCACTTTTTTGAAGGTCCTGATTAGCGAAGGCAGGAACCGCCTATCAGGTTAGAGCCAAATAAATAAGGAACCTCGTGAGATCTCTCATCTCTCGTTAATCATCCGTATCTCTCGTTAATCATCCGTATCTCTCGTTAATCGTCCGTAGCTCTCGTTAATCGTCCGTATCTCTCGTTAATCGTTCAGCGTTAATTGTTAATCATTCGTTGTATCATCTTGTTGTAATAATCACCGTCGTAATAGTTGCCGTTTTAGAGACTATCCTGATAATAGTCTATGTAGAAAAACCGTTCGGTCAATAAATTATTCCTACAATATCAAGTGATTTATTAATTATACTTGACTAAACACACAATATTTTTGTATTCAACGACTACGGTTGGGGTGGGTAACGAATGCTAAAATATTCTCATTAGCTAAAATTAAATTTAATTAGTCTCAATAAATAAATTAAACAATAAAATTATTGGATAATATACCTGTACATCGGTGTAAATCAATAAGAAGACAGACGAAATACTAAGATTTAAAGAAATTAATGAACCAAATAATGTAAACCAATTTATTAAATAAAATTAAGTAGAAAAAAATCAAGAAATGAACAAAAATTTAACACATTAATTTGAAATTAATAAATATCCACTTACAAAAATATTTGTAAAATCAAAGTCCATTACAAATGGCTACCGTAATTAAAATTAATGCTGTGAGCAAAGAAAATAATATTTTTAAAAATTTATCAAATTTTTTCATGATTTAAAAAAAATTAAATTATGTGCGATTGAAAGTAATGATTAAACACTAAATTATTATTTAATATTCGTAATTTAATTATAATTCTATAAATTCAATAATAAATAAATGAATTCATAATAATTTATAAAAAAAGATTTTTCAATCCAATCATTGATGATCAATTTTAAATATTATCCTTAGTGTTAAAGATAGCCCTAAAACAGCTTCACAAAATGAACATACTAAATGTACTAAAAAAAATGGTTCATTAATTTTGATATAATTTATTAGAAAAAATGTTATATTATAACTATCAAAAGTTCCAATCCAATTAATATTCCAAAAAAATGATTTAGTTTATTTCTTTATTGTTTTCCATCTAGGAATACAACTTCTCCGTATTACAATCATCTCTTTGGCTTATATCTAGCTTACATTTATCCCATTCACACTGTTCACCGCCTTTTCCACTCACTCTTCTAACCTACTTACAATTACTCTTTCTCTATCCCTTTCCCTCTCGTAATACACTTATACTCCTCCCGCTACCCAATAATAATACTAACGATCATACTAATATCTCCACCATACTGTCACGGGTATTTCCCTCGGATTAGAAACTCAGATGATATTTCGACCCTATCGTGGAAACTCTCTTAAGAATAGCTCAGAGGATAGGGTTTGAAAATGGTAACGCCTCACTTTGTGGTCAAAACGATAACTGAACTGTTCTTTATTGTGACGCTCTTTTATATAATACAATATTCGAGTAGTGGGGGTAATAAAAAGTCATGTGGTCCGCAGGATGTTCCTGGATAATGAAAAGTCATCTGGACCGCAGAATATTAATAATACAATCTGGCCCTGATAAACAAGGACCTCTTTACAGCCAAATGTTTCTAGATAGTAAGAGTTATTTGGTTTGTCGGATGTTCCTTAGTAGTAGAAGTCATCTGGACCGCAGAATGTTAACATAATCTGGCCCTGATAAACAGGAGGATGGGGCCTCTTCACAGCCAGATGTTTTTGGGTAGATAAGTGTCTTCACACTCCTCTTCCTAGCTTGGTCTTCACTCCTGGGAAGCGTATGATTTCTGTATTTACTTCTATTGGCAGGTATTCGTCAGAGTCATCGGTGTGTACCTCTTGTATGACTGAGTCGAATGAAACTCTTCTTTCTGGGGTTGATTGTCTGGCTATGTAGGCTATTCGTGGTTCGTTTACATTGGTATTTTCGTTACAAAGTAGCTTAATACAAATATTTTTTTGGTATAAATTTCGATAAACATGAAAATACTCCTAGTTTTTTGAAGGTATACAAAGTTATAAGTCCTAATGCTATATATCCCGCGTATTGTAAAATGTTGTATATAGTTTCTTTAGTGGATAGTATGCGTAGCGATATTGTTAGTTCTTATTTCTAAACTGTGATACTCTGTGTTTTTACAAGTTTCAATGTTATGTGTGCAGAAATCATGTAGATTAGTATTAAATAAATGTATGTTTTCCATGTCTAAGGTTAATTCGTTAATTTTCAATACTAGATTAATTCTAATTTCGTTGGTATACGTATATGTTGTGCCTAGGTCTTCCGTTATAATCTGGGTATAATTAATAGGTCGCAAGTTAATATTTCTTCCAACTCCTATTCTTATCACCTGGAATAATATGGTTTTAGTCTGTTACCGTGTATGTTGACTAGTTTGTGATCTATACTAATCGTATAATTAGGTGTATTAACATTTTCAATCATATATGGTCCTAACCATTCATCTGATAATTTGTGCTGCTTACTTTCATTATGCAATAAAACTAGGTCACCTACTTTATATAAGCTTTTAATCTTTATTCTTTTGTCTTGTTCCTTTTTATACTTCGCTTTATTTTTATTTATTATTCTCTTTGCATTATTTAAGTACTCTTGATGCCGTAGTTTCCAAAGTTTAATTAATTCGTTTTTTGATAAACTAGTAGTAGCAGAAACAGACGAAGGTAAATTAGCCTCTCTACCAAAAGTAAGTTCGAACGGCGTGTACCCTGTTCCCGAATGAACTGAGGTGTTATATGCCATTGAAATGTAGTTCAAATGATTATCCCATTCGGTTTCATTTTGTTTTATGTTAGTTTTGATCATATCTTTGATCATCGCGTGAGTTCTTTCAAGAGCTCCATTTGATTGCGGGTGGAAGCTAGTCGTCTTTATATGTTTAATCTGGAATAGTTCTTCCAATTCTTGCATAAGTTTGCAAACAAAATTTTGTCCTTGATCGGTTAATATGTGTTTTGGAGAGGAGAAAATATAAATGTAGTGTTTCATCAGGGCTTCTATTATAGTGCTAGCTTTTTGGTCTGGTAATGGGATAAGAAGGAGATATTTAGTAAGGCAATCTTGTATCGATAGGATAAAGGAATTTTTTTGTTTAGTCAAAGTCAGTGGTCCAAAAATATCCATGCTAATCTTATCATTTGGATTTTCGGGTGTATCTGGAATTTTAGCTTCTTCTAACGGTCTGACTCTAGTCAATTTGTATTTTTGGCATATGCCGCATTTTTTTATGTAATTAGCAATGTCATTGTCCATATTTTTCCAATAGAATCTAGATCTTATTCGGTCAATGGTTTTATTCTCGCCTTGATGCTGTTGTAAGTCATGATTTTCTTTTAGGATAGTTTGTATTTCTTCAGGGGTTAATTCTTTTACTGGGTAGTTAGCAAATTTAAGAGTTTTGTCGGGATAATCTTTCATAAGAAATCTAAGCATGAGCTGAATATTTACTAATTCTAAATTAGGAAAGGTGTGCCTAACTCCAAATTTTATACTGTTATTATTTTGTTGGAGCGCCATTAAATCATGCAATCTTAATAGCCAAATCTTCTCATCGTATTTGCCTAGTGTGTTATAGGATAATTGTTCCCAATGTGGTTTGTTAGCTTCCAATTTTAAGGGAAAGGATGTTGGATTGGATTTCCAGTTTGTGTATTGTTCGTGCAGTTCCTGTTCATTGTCTATCATTGTGTTAGTCATTTCTGAATTGGTAACCGAGAGTATGTCTAAGAGTTCGTCGTCCGGTAGTGCGTCTTCTAAGTTTTCTGGTTTAACTACAGTTTTGATTTTTAATTTAACTGGTTTATTCTCTATTATTTTTAATGGGTACATTCTAGATAAGGCGTCTGCTACGGTATTATCTTTACCTTTTTTATATTCAATGTCGTAGTCGTACTCTTCCAACTTGAGTCTCCATCTCATTAGTCGAGAAGAGGGATCTCTAACGTTATGTAACCATTTCAAAGCTTGATGATCTGTCTGAATTATGAATTTACGTCCTAATAAATACTGTCTTAGTCTTTTGATTGCCCAAACAATAGCTAATAACTCCTTTTCAGTCGTGGTGTAATTTTTCTCTGCTGCATTCAGTGTTCTCGATATATAATTACAAGGATGTCCGTCTTGTGAAAGTACGCCGCCTAAACCTTCGTTACTAGCGTCTGTAGTCAGTGTAAATGTCTTGTTGAAGTCAGGGTAGCAAAGTATGAGTTGTTCGCAAAGCTTATTCTTTAGAGTATCAAAAGCGTTTTGTTGATCATTAGTCCATCTGTAGGGTTCGTTCTTCTGGGTTAGAATCGTTAGTGGTTTAGCAATTTTAGCGAAATTTCTTATAAATTTACGGCAATACCCGGCTAGGCCTAGAAAGCTTTTGATTTTTGTTACAGTAGTAGGAATAGGAAATTCTCTAATAGCTTTTAATTTCTTAGGGTTTGGTTTGATGCCTTCTGATGTTACCATATGTCCCAAATATTCGAGTTCGGGTTTTAAAAATTCGCACTTGTCTGCTTGTATCTTTAATCCTGTATCTCTTAATCTTTGAAATATTATAGCTAGGTTCCTATTGTGTTCTTCGATTGTACTTCCGAATATTATGATGTCGTCTAAATAAACGAAACAATGTCTGTCGATCAGTCCTCTTAAAGCTGTATCCATCATTCTTTGAAATGTCGCGGGCGCGTTCTTTAATCCAAATGGCATGCGTCTGTACTGAAAGTGTCCGTCAGGTGTACTAAATGCTGTGTATTTTTTATGTAGGGGATTCATTGGTATTTGGTGAAAGCCTGAGGATAAGTCTAGGGCACTGAAGAATTTCGCGTTGCCTAAATGAGTTAGTATTTCGTCTGAGTTAGGGAGTGGATATGCGTCTTGGTCAGTGATTTCGTTTAATTTTCGAAAATCAATTACAATTCTCCATTTCTGTTTTCCTGAACCATCGAGTTTCTTCGGCACCACCCATACAGGTGCGTTGTATGGAGAGTCGGAGTTCTCAATGATTCCCTTTTCTAACATTTCTCCAATTTGTTTCTTTATTTCGATTTTATGGCATTCTGGAGGTTTGTAAGATTTTACGTTAATTGGTTTGTCTGTTTTTACAAAGATGCTATGTTCTGTCAGGGATGTACAAGGTAAGGGATCTTGATCTAAGGAGAAAATTATGTGATAACTACTAATTATTTTTCCAATCGACTCTCTAATTTGTGGCTCTATATGATTCAATCGTAATTTTTGAAATACTTCATTAATTCTAATTTGATCATCGGATTGTAATTCAATATTATTATCAATTTCTATTTCTTGCTCACCGTTATTAATAAAACAAAGCCGAGTGGGTTCATTGTTGATTGAAATGATTTGCTCTTTTGCTTCCCCTGGTTGAATCTTACTTCGGGTAGAGGTTGTCTGTAATTTGATTTCAAGATCGTTTAATTTTAATGTATTGTTAGTTAGAGTGTAATTGTATTGCTGTAAGAATGGTAATCCTATAATGCCGTCTTCTATTAAAGGAAAGTTATCTTCAACTATTACAAAGTTATGTCTGATTGTACCGTTGTTATGTGTAAATGTTAGTAAATCCTGACTCTTAAAAATTTGTGAACCGATTTGAATTTCTTTAGAAGTTTGGACTTTTAATAATTCTGAAACCAGTCCTCGTTTAATGATGCTTGTTCCGGCTCCTGTGTCGACGAGATATTTTCCTGGTCCTTTTGTCTTTGGAAATCTTGTAACGATATGTTGTAGTTCTCCTGGGCTGTAGTGGATTCTTGTGGGTAGCTGTCTTCTTCCGTTACTATCTCCGTATAATGTATCCTTGGTGGTGGTAGTTTTCCTGTTTGTTGATAGGGAAAATTTTGTCGCTTCAACAAGTAACACTGATTTTTTTCGTGTCCTATTTTTTGACAATGTTCACACTTCTTAGGTTGGGGTAATTTTGCACTAAGAGGGTTTGGTCTAAGGTTAGGATTTATTGATGGTCTAGGAGGTAGAGGATTAGGAATGGGATTAGACTGTATTTTCCGGAAGGGTTGTCTTCTTTCGGTTTCCTTTAACCAAATTTCTAAGTTTAATGCCTCTTGTTGCGCCGCTGCCAGTGTCTTCGGTTTCATCGGTAATATGAGCTGTGCCAGTTCTCTTTTCATATTGAGAATGTAAAAGCGGATGGCTTCTTCAATTTCTTCTTCCAAAGCTAAGTTTCTTGCGATACGATTGGGGTGTTTGGCTTGCACTGCATATTCTAGTTCGGATAAAGCTCGTTTGAATCTTGTGGTGTAACTCTGAACAGTTTCCATGGGGCCTTGGTGTATACTTTGCATGCGGGAGCGACTCCCACTAACCGTTGATGGTGTTGACAGTTGAGTACGTAACGCATTGTATAGTTCCTCATAGTTTGATATTTGGCAAAATCGAATGGCTTGCTTCGCCTGATCAACTATTTTTTCAGTAATGATCATGCGTAGCAACATTGTCGTATCGTTCGTTCTGCTCTTTGCAAATCTGACGCTTTTAATAAATTCTTCTACTCCAGTATCGTTAACACCATTTAGAATTTCGACACTGCGTAGAGCCTTACTTGGATCAGTCAGTTGAATTCCAGCTGTGTTTCCCATGATCGGAGCAGATGGTATCTGGTAGGCAGAAGGTGGTTGCGGCTGGTTGATTTCTGTTTGGTGTCTGGTCATTTCAGTAACGTCGGAGTCGTCGTCCGTCATCACGGATTCAGTATGCACTACACTCGTTCGAGTGGTAATATTCAGTAGTGATGCGAGGTTTTGTAATTCTTTCTGTTGCTCGGTGATACGTTTATCTATTTTTGCGATGGTAGCGTTAATTTCTTCGCGGAATTTACGATGATTGTCAGCCATACGGTCGACTCTTTCATTTAGTTTCACGGAGTTATCTTGTAACGTGCCGATTTGATTTAATATGGTAGACTGAGTCATGTTGATTCTTTCCAACAATTCAGCAATATTAATTTCTTGATTTTTTGGCATGATTACCTGGTTCTTTTCCTTGCGTTCCCTCGTAGGTGTGGCTCACGTAGTCCCAATGATCCGGTTGTCCGTAGAAATCGGAGATTGTTTCCCTCGAGGAGTAGCACTTATTGGTTCCTGGGAGGATCGCCAAAATTGTCACGGGAATTTCCCTCGGATTAGAACCTCAGATGATATTTCGACCCTATCGTGGAAACTCTCGTAAGAATAGCTCAGAGGATAGGGTTTGAAAATGGTAACGTCTCACTTTATGGTCAAAACGATAACTGAACTGTTCTTTATTGTGACGCTCTTTTATATAATACAATATTCGAGTAGTGGGGGTAATAAAAAGTCATGTGGTCCGCAGGATGTTCCTGGATAATGAAAAGTCATCTGGACCGCAGAATATTAATAATACAATCTGGCCCTGATAAACAAGGACCTCTTTACAGCCAAATGTTTCTAGATAGTAAGAGTTATTTGGTTTGTCGGATGTTCCTTAGTAGTAGAAGTCATCTGGACCGCAGAATGTTAACATAATCTGGCCCTGATAAACAGGAGGATGGGGCCTCTTCACAGCCAGATGTTTTTGGGTAGATAAGTGTCTTCACAATACTAATAACACTAATAATAATCATGATAATAATAACAATAATAATAATAATATGATAATAATAACACACCTCCCAAATATGCTCCCATGATTCTTCCTCTTGCTCACAATATCCGCACCTCCTTCTCTCTTCTACCAACCAGTACCATCCCTCCTTCGTCTCATTTCCCATTCTATATCTCGCTAACCTTCTTTTCCTCCCTTCGGCCCAATTCTCTTTCATATACTCCGGCATCCCAGCCACTCTCACATATTTATACCACCTGTTATATTTCGATTCTTGTATTTTTTGACTCCTCTCTACCTCCTGTCTCTCTCTGTCCTTCTTTTCTATCCTCTCCCACTCTACTTCTTGCCCTTCTCCCTTCTGTTTCTGCTCCACTTCCCTCTCTTTCCTGAATTCTTCCCTTTCTTTCCACCAGCCCGCCCTTTCTCTTCCTTGTTCTCCTTTTTTTATTCCCTCCCTGTAACATTCCCCTGCCAACACCCCTCCCTTTCCCTTTTTTAATTTCCTTTCGTACAGCCAAGCCCTTTTTCCTGCCCTTATTCTCAGGAGGTTTCTCTTTCACTCTTCTCTCATCATATATCCCGGAGTCCTTCAATCCACTTCCATCATCCATCTCAAATATCTTTCCTGTACCGCCTCTACCTTTCTCCTTTCCTGCCACCCCCAGATTTCCGCCCCATACCCCATCACCGGCCATACCAGTCTGTCAAACAACCATACCCTTCTCCCCCATTCCTTCCCCAACCACCTCTTCCCTCTGTGGGGCGGCGCGGCACCATTGTTCCGACTTTTTGGTCATGACAAGCTCCGATAAATCTGAAACAAGATTCTTGTAGGTTTCGACGCCCTAAATCCGAATCCGCAATCCGTTCCTCGCCCGAGTCCCCAGGTTTTGAGAAAATCGACTTTGAAAAAAAAGGCGATTTTTCAACTTTGATCGTGTATTACCGCGTTATTATTAAAAATAACCGATCTCTGTTTACGGCATTCGATAGCCTGAACCTTTTCGAATACAGCGGTATATAATAAGTTTGCAATCGGATGTTGCTTGGCACATTTGAAAGATACAGCGTACGCGGTGAATAAAATAAAAAGGGTAATAACTTTTTGTGATACTTTTCCAAATAAGCCGACGCTTTGTTTCAGTTGTTTTAAAAAATTACATAAGTAGTATAAGTAGTTATATTTTGTTATTGATTTATTATATGTTATGTATTTTGTGTTGAATGTTTGATTATAAGGTAGAAATGTATAATGTATAATGTTAAATCAATAAAATAGTATTTTGTACTACGTATTTTTCGATATACAAATGTGGCCCATTGGTGGCCCATGCCGGCGTGAACGTGTTAATCTAAAATAAGATAAATTCTTAGCATGTAGTTAAAACAAGGATTGTTTCGTTTTTTATTAATTTTATTACAGCCCTTGAATTGTTTTTAAACTAGTCGCTTTCCTTTAGTCCAGAAAAACTCCAGATTTGTGAAAAATGAATTTTCATTATACAATTAGATAAGAAATACACATTTTTGATGAAAAAGAAGCAGAATTGGATCGGTAAAGATCTAAAAGTTACGAAGAGAGTATAAAATATCGATGTGCATTTATGAATGGAATTTGGTTTCTTTGAGTCTGTTAACCCTTTCGCTACGGCAGTGCGCTCCGTCCAAGTGACACCGCTGTACGGAGCACTGCGCCGAAAGGTGTGCACGTTGCACTTCGGTAAACTGATATTCTTTTGTTATTCTCCGGTTCGTCTTTTTCTGTAAGTATTACACAACGATATATTTGGAGATTTTGCAATTATTATAAATAAAAATATAATTTAGGTTAACTGATATGTCAAATAAAAATTCTCAATTTTGCTATTATTATAAATAAAAATACAATTTAGGATAGTCGGACATCGAATTATAATTCCTAGTGATTTAATTCAGAATGGTGAATTCTAAAAGTCGGACACTTGGACACGCTGGTCGTCGTGTGGATGTTGCCTATAGGTAATGCTCGTAGCAAAAGGGTTAAAACGATTAGCTGACAAATTTCCTGCGTTACTCATAGAACGGATTAATTTTCACGTTAATTTGATTACTTAAATCACCAAAATTATGACTAAGCGGAGGAGGAATTTTTTATTGCACAAAGTGGTAGTTAGATTTTTTGTTATTCATGGAATAAATTTATTATTCACGAAAACAATCCTTAAGATTCTTTATAATCTATTACTCAGTATTATTTATATTACTAACCATTGAATTTTTATATTAATATTGTATTTTTATAACAAAATGTAATGGAAAGCATACTTTGTTATTGTAAATGGATAGAAAATAAAGTAATTCCTATTTTAAGTTATTTTCTAAGATAATATTACTGCAGAATTGACGAACGAAATGTTTAACGTACATTAATCAATTATATAAAAATAAAATATTTAGTATTTCAAACGGATTAATAGATAAATATCTTTTTTAATAGCTTTTTTCGCGTTTATTGTTGCGAGGCGTATGTCTATTACAATCATTGGTATAATAGTTTAGCACATGTGGTGTTAAATGTCTTACATTTAGCGTTGTTATACTAGCTAATTTTTAACTTAAATGTATTATAGTGTTATATGTGATGTTGAGTACTAAATTATACCTAAATCAATTTGCTTTGGTACTTACATAGTGTTTTTGATGTACGAACTTCTTATTGTATTTGCCTTTGTTTTACTGTTAGGTATTCATTTATCTTTATTCTTTGTCCTTTCGCTAGCTTCTTATCTTCTGGTGGATACTAATTGTTTGGGCTTATTGATACCCAACGCAACTTTTGTATCTTCTAATGGCTGGGTTGAATAATTGACAACACCTTTTTTGATATTATTAATTTTAATTCAAACTAGTACTGTGATCAAGGGCCTGCGGGTAAGTGTGGCCTGGTCGGATGCTTACAAGGATCGGTCTCGTGCGGTAAAAATGTTTATATACATATCTCGCGTAATCGGATGTTGATAGGTATCTTGTGTGGCAGAATGTTCATAGAAATGTTATGTGGTCAAATATTTATGCGATTTCTCGCCTGGTCGAATGTTTGCATGATCGAATGTTTAGAGATATCACAAATGATCCTAGATATTTCGCTGGTATCCTTAACTTACAATACCGTTACTATCGAATGTTTGGAGACATCTCGAATAATCGTAGATATCTCCCTTAGCTTACAGTACCATCATTGTCTTCATTCTTATTAACTAAGGATTGTACATCTTTTATATTTTTCTTGCTCTCTCAGTCTGAGCGTTTAACTCTATCTCAACATCTGTGGATACTCTATTTTTGGTTGAATTTTCAGCTTCCCGTAGAAAAAGTTACTTATTTTTTCTTCACAGCCTCCTACGCCTACCCCTTTTGTGACTATATTTAACCTTTTTTCCTTTCTCGTCTGGATCTCTTCGTTCCTTTCTAGATATTCAGTTCTTTCTTTTAAATCGTTACTCTCTCTTTCCCATTACAATTCCCTCTCCTGTATGTTCTTCTTCAGTACTGCTATTTCTTTGATTACGTCTATTATTTCTGTGTTTTCTTTTCTTACCTCTATAAACTCATTCTTTATGCTTCTCATTTTCCATTCCATGGTATCCATTTTTGACATTATTTTGTCTAATCTTGATGTTAGTCTCAGGTCTGATTCGCTGTTTGGAGTATTGTGTTTTATTGATATTGTTTCTTGTTCATTTTCCTCCGTTACCATCTTTTGTAAAGTTACACTTTTAGCTGGCCTTCTTTTTGTTTTTCTTCCTTCAGTTGACGTGCTTGTATTACTTGCTATGTCACTCTTATAGGTTACGTTACGAACTTGATTGGTTACTTCGTGTTTTAGTGGTTTTGCCCTTCGATTCTAATCATGTTCGGAAAGTCAATTGTATAGTTCATGAGTTTAATTTCTACTATGTTCTGATTTTTTTTTAGATATTAATGTTTCTTTGCAAGCTAACCACGCGTATTCCTTATTTATGAACGTCACCTAGTATTTTTCCTTTTTTTAATATTTTTTAAACACTGATTCCCTTAACGGGATCTGTTGTACAGTCAATATTTACTCAAAATCCTTAAAATCTTTCTTTGTACGAAACTTCACTTTTATTTGCACTAATTGTAAGCTGTAACTCAGTATTTTTGTTCAATATTTCTAATCTTCTCTCTTATTTTATTTTAATCTACTTTGTAACTACGATAAATCTAATTCGCCTACATTATTGTTATTATTACTCCGACGTTATTTTTGTGTATTTAGTATTTATCCGCATATTGAAATAAATTAAATGCAATTAAATCAATTAATTGAATTCATGAAAATAATATTAATCCCTTTGAATTGTATGCTTTATATAAAAAATTATATATATACACATTGTGTACTTGTATAACATAGTGTACTAAAAATTTGTTGCTTTATTATACGAATATTATCTAAATATTTTTGTCTTCTTAGTAGTTCATTTTTTTCTTTATCGTTACCTTTCACACTACGAAATCTTTTTGTTACATGAATTATGACTAATCTAGGGTAACTATGCTTATCTAAATAAGCATGTAGAAATATGTAGAAATCTATTAACCCAAACTTTATACTTTGATTGTATTAAACTCTATTCAATAGTATTTGGAATTAGAAGATGTAAAATAAAAGTATTCTATCAAAATTTAAAAAAACACATCGTAAATTAACTAAATTAGTACAAGATATTTTATTAGAAATTCTCTAAATAGTAGTGTATACTGCCTAAAGTATCACCTACCCTTTTTCATTTGGTATTGGGAGGATAAATGTCGTGTAAACTTTATTTTTACTTATCGATTTTCAATAAAAAGTTGCTAGTTATATTTAATTCTTATTTTAGCTGGCAAAATGCTTCGAAAACATTTCTAATCAGAACAAATTTTATGACTACGTCAAGACTTAAGTGATTTAAATTAAGAAACTGTAATCAGAATTTAAAGTTGCAAACTGAGAAACATGTGGATGATTCAAAAATACACGAGTAAAACGTTTTTAATTAATATAAAGTTCCATATAAATTTATTATACGTTTACGATCCGAATTACATTTAAGTTGTTCATTATCGTCTCATCATGATATGTGTTATTTCTAATCTGCTATTAATTGTAATTAAATTCGTATCAAATATAACATATCTGATATAATATAACCTGTTAATTGTTCCAAATAATTTAAAATTATTTGAAAACGCATCGTACTATGAATTGACACTAGAGTATTAAGTTTAATTGCAAATGTATCCATAATTACATCTAGGGTTTCAGTTTTTATAATTACAGCCTTTAATAAATTTAGTATGTCGAATACTCTTAGCTATTAAACATTTTATCTATTAATTATTTCAACACAAATTTGATTATTTTGCTTTGTTATTGATCATTAATTATGTTCTGAGGAAAATTTGGGTTCGGGCGAATGTAGACAGAATTTTATTCTCAACTAGGTATATGTTAGGGAATCAAAATTTTGGAGATTATGGATTGAAAGGAATAAAATAACGATAACTGTTCACTTAAGAATTTACTAAACTTTATTTCTAAGGGAAGGTATATCGCTTTCTGAACCTGATCTCTACACAACGAGAGGCAAGACTCGAATGAATAGAAAAAGGCTAAAGGACACAGTTCATTAGGGTCCTGTAATTCTTACGCACAGCATGGTAAGGAAAACCACTTGAACCATTCCTGGAACCTCCTCAGTCGATAGCTTGACCTTACATAAATATTTCTTCGAGGCGATTGATTTTTTTTTTTTTTTATGTGAGTGTTTAACGTCGCATCGACTACCAGGTCATTAGCGACGGTTTAATAGTGGGTTAGATTTTATTAGTTAAGTCGGAGTCAAATAGATATTCCAATGTATTTTTTATATTCTTTTCTGAAGTCAGTGCCGTGTGGGGGATAATTTTATGCTTTTTCCTATAGGCTTCGAATTTTATACAATCGTATAGAACGTGGTGAACAGTAATTTTGGTACGACAGGTATTGCAGATTGGTGGTTCCTTTTTTTTTAGTAAATATTCATGAGTAATCCTGGTGTGGCCGGTCCTCAGGCGAGACATTATTATCCTCTCCTTCCTATTTAGCTCACTGATAGGGATTTGTTGAGTGAAATCTTTTACAACGTTGTGGATTTTTGTCTTCTTAGAATTGGTCCAGATTTGATTCCATTGTATCCTAACGATATTCTTGAAGTGGTTAATGAGCTCCGGATGGGGAATAGGGGTGTTCACTTTATCTAGAGGGAGAGTTACTGCCTCCTTAGAGCTGGAGTCCGCTTTTTCGTTCCCGATTATTCCTTGGTGAGAAGGCACCCACGCAATAATTATATTTTTGTTTAATTTGGTGAGATTGGTGTATATTATTAGAATTTTTTTGACTAATTCAGTTTTTCCTTTTGTAAGGGGGTTAAGTAATGCTTGGATAACGCTCATAGAATCAGAGTATATAACGTGATTTTGGGAGTTATTAATCTGAATTATTTTTAGGGCGTCATAGATTGCGTAGGCTTCAGCAGAAAAAATAGACATTTGGTTAGGAAGGCGATGTTTAATTGTTTCATTTTCAGTGATGATGGCATAACCTACTCCATGATCAGATTTTGAGGCATCTGTGTATAATTTATTATGATAAAGATACTTATTGTTGTTGAGTTCTAGAAATTTGGTACTGTGTTCTTGGCTACTTCTTTTACTCTTTGCAGAATCGGCTAAGTCTATATCAACTTGGGGTTTTAAGATGGTCCAAGGGGCTATTGTTTCCTGTTTGCGTTCAATGATTGGGATATTTTCTAATGCGAAGGAGGATAGAAGTTTTTTAATTTTAATGTAAGGAGGGACAGGTAGGTGAGTTCTCTTGGCATATAAGTTATTGTACTTGTTCTTATAAACATAATTAAAGGTGGGATTATTAGGTGTAGAGAACATTTTCAAGGCGTACGAGATGCATAATAATTTTCTTCTTTGATCAAGTGGCATCTCTTTAACTTCAAATAGGATGCCACTGGTTGGGCAAGTACAGTAAAGTCCTGTGGCCATTCTGAATGCCGCATTATGTATAGGTTCAAGGATTTGTAAAATTTTTGATTTAGCAGAATTATAAATAATTGCCCCATAATCAATTTTGGATAAAATTAGAGTTCGATAGGTTTTTAGGAGCGTCTCTTGATCTGATCCCCAGTTGTTATCGGCTAGAGATTTAATTACGTTTAGTCTTCTTAGGCATGATTCCTTCAGACATTTGATGTGGGTAGTCCAGGTTAATCTCCTATCAAAGATCTGTCCGAGTATTTTTATGGTATCCACAAATTTAATTTCAACACCATTCATAAGGATTTTCAAGGTATATGGTTGGCTTGTTTTTTTGCTAAATAGGATACCTTGAGATTTTATAGCCGAAAATTTAAGTCCAGACTTATTGGACCATTCTTGTAAGTTATTTAAGGATGTCTGTATCAAATTTCCTATTGTCTTTAAATTTCTCCCACTACAAGTTATTGTTAGGTCGTCTGCGAAAAGATGTTTTTTAACTGGTCTTGTTACACCGTCAACAATGTCATTAATTCCTATTAGAAACAGTGACATGCTAAGCACCGATCCTTGAGGAACTCCATTTTTTATTTCTATAGGTTTGGAAAGTGTGCCGTTAACTCTTACTTGGATGGTTCTGTCAGTTAAGAAATTTACTATAAAAGATAGCATAGGGCCATTGATATTGAATTTGATAAGTGTATTGATGATCTTGCGTCTCCAGATCATATCATATGCTTTTTCGATATCTAGGCAGATTGCCATGAGGAATTCGTTTTTTTGAAAGGCGTCACATACATCTGTCTCAATGTTTGTTAGGACGTCGATGGTGGAGCAATGTTGTCGGAATCCGTGTTGAGCTGGGGTTAAAAATTTATTAATTTCCAAGTACCATCTAAGTCTTCGGTTTATTATTTTTTCTAATAATTTGCACATATTGTTCGTTAGTGCTATTGGGCGGTAACTTTCTGCTTTAACTTTATTTTTCTCTGGCTTAAGAATAGGTACGACGATGACCATTTTCCAGCTGTCTGGAAAAACTCTATGGATCCATATACAATTGAAAATCTTGAGAAGGTGTTTTTTCCCTGTTGATGGAAGATTTTTAAGCATTCTATTCGGAATGCAATCTGGGCCTGGCGAAGAGTCCTTTGTCATCTGAAGTGTTTTATTTAGTTCGTCTTCAGTTATGATTGAGTTTAATATTGGGTCTATATTGGACTCCTCTTCGTTAATTAACGTTTCTGTAGTCAGACTTTCTTGAGAGTTGATATGGGCCAAGAACACTGGGGAATAGTTGCTATCACTTGAATTTAGTTTGAATTTTTCAGCAAGAGAGTTGGCAATATCTTTATCGTTAGTTACCGTTATGTTCTCATCTAATTCTAGAAATTGTATTCCAGTGGATTGTCTGCCTTCGTTAATTCTTTTAATTTTTTGCCACAAAAGCTTTGTTGGTGTTTTGCTTGTTAATGATGAGACATATACCTCCCATGACTTTCTCTTGCTCTGTTTGATCGTCCTACGGAATTTGGCTCGTAACTTCTTAAATTCAATCAAGTTCTCATTGGATGGATTCTTTTTCATGCGGTTGAATGCGTGGTGACTTTCTTTGAGTGCTAGGTTACAATCGCTGTTCCACCACGGTGTAGTGCGTTGCCTAGTGAATTTGGAATCATTTATCTGAGAAGCATCTTTTGCTGCGGTGCATATGATTGTTTCGAATTTACTAACTGTCTCATTGATAAAAGATGGTTCTACTTCATAATACTCTCCCTTTTGGCGGATGTCGTAATCTATACTTTCTTTGTATTTATGCCAATCAATTTTGTTAAGATTCCATATTGATCTATTTGGAGGATCATATTTTGAAGAATTATCGTCATATGTTATTTGAATAGGGAAGTGGTCACTGTCATGTAAGTCATCCATGACTTGCCACTCCATATGATGAGCTAAATTTGGGCTGCATAGTGTTAAATCTATAGCACTGAATGTTCCACTACTAATACAAAAGTGAGTAGATTCTCTGGAGTTCAAAAGTATCAAATTAGAATTATCTAGAAACTTTTCAATTTTCTTACCTCTAACATTGGTTCTACATGAGCCCCATAGAGTATGGTGGCTGTTAAAATCTCCTAAAAGTACTAAGGGTTTAGGTATCTGCTCTATTAAGTTATTCAGATCATCGATGTCAAGCGTTTGGCTATTGGGAAGATATATGTTGCATATGTGTAATTTATTTGGTAACGAAGTGGCTATTGCGATCGCTTCTATACTAGTGTTTAGAGGGATCATTGTGGCGTGAAACTTGTTGGAAATTGCGATGGTCACCCCTCCGCTGGCGAAGTTGTCATTTTCTCTGTTTTTTGTAAAAATTTCATAATTACGTAGAGTTGGGTGGTGACTTTTTTTGAAATTTGTTTCTTGTAGGCATATTATTACTGGGTTATGTTGCTTTATAATAATTTGTAGCTGTTCATAATGAGCGTAATAACCATTGATGTTCCATTGTATGATGTTTTTCATTTATTGATTATTGATAATTATTTAATTTTAAGGAAAGGTAGATAATAGTACGTTATGAAGTGTCAGTGTCTGTGTCTGATGTCCAAGGTCTAGAATCGTCTAGTAGTTTATTTGTGAGTTTTTTGCATAATCTGTGTATTCTGTTCTTGATACTTCGTCCAGTCAGGAGAGGGTAGATTTTGTGAAGCATTTTTGTTAGTTCCGGTATATTTTCTGTATATTCATATGCTATTTCGGTTGGGTTTGCGGTTCCAAAAGAGTTTTCTAGGAAACTTAATAATTGGGTATAGTTAAGAATAAATTTATTGTCGGGATTTTCAATTATGTTTTTAGCGGGGTTGAGCAATTCCTCTATTTTGCTTTCAGAAGGGGAGGGAGATACTGGCCGTATTTTTTTTACTCTAACGATCTTCTTTTTGACAGCAATTTCAGGGTGTTTGAAATTTTCTTCGTTTATATTTGAATTACTTGAAGTGGTTTCTGAAGTGCATGAGAGAGGTCTTTTAATTCTAGTATTAGTTGTCGGTAATTCAGAAATTTTTGATCGATTAAGGTCTATCATGGATTCTTTATTTATCAATGGAGTTGTCATTTGAGTTAGAGTAGGCGGTGTAATAGCTGTTATGTTATCTTCAGTTTCATTTGTTTGAATGTTAGGGCATTGCTTGGCAATGTGCCCCTCTTCTTTACAAACGAAACAATTTAATGTACCTGTGGTAGTGAATATTCGGTGAGGCGTGTCATCAATATTCATAACAAAGGAGCCAGGAACTTTTTTAGCATCCTCTGGGTGAACATATAATTGTCTCCTAAAGCTTAAGATATGGAAAAATTCAGGATCGGATATACCTGCTTTTAAAGATGAGACTTTCGAACACATCCGGATGTTGTTTTTCATGAACTCATTTTCAATTTCAGAATTGGGGATGGTAGGAGAGACATTTGAGAGGATGATGCGTTGTGCTGGTTGTATCATCGGCCTTAATTCTATTTCATTATTATTTATTATGATTGATTTATGTTGGGAGATGAGGGAGGTGACGGTTTCTTTTTTGTCAAGATATATACAGATTCTTCCGTTAGAAATTCTGGATATGTATTTAATTGTTTTGGGTCCAACTATTCTTCCTAATGTGCAGGCATACTCTTTTATACTAATTCCGTCCACCGACTGCAGGATGACAGCTTAGTCCTTAGTTGGTGTGGTTTCATATTTAATAGCGTTTGCATAGGATTTTGGAGGTTCCATGGGTCCGGTATTTTCAGGGATTCTTTCAGTTATTTTCGAAGTTATTGGACTCCTGTACTCAGAAGTCTTGTTATCATGTAAGGAAGGAAACATAAGTAAAAGTCGTCTTGATGTATTAGGTTAGCCTAGTGGCCATACACCAACACATTAGACACACCGATGTACCACTACTACTTTCGGATCACTGCAATATCACACTATGATTCGGTACACGCGATCAGCAAAGGAGACGTCTGAACTCGTCGACGGATCGATCGCAACTGCGATTGATTTTTGTTTATTCGTTAGGATACGAATTTTCAACACAAAATATATACATATGTTTATTTGAGTAATTAGTATTAGGCCACAAAATATAAATTAATTTATTTTCAGGACTTTTGTAATGATAAAAGTATAACTATCAGTGATATGATTTAATTTCATTATAGAGCACTCATAATTTCACAGTAATGCATTACAACATTATTCACAACGCCAATTATAATTAACTCCATTGTACGATACTTTGTAAAAATTAGAAATAAAACCCAATGTTGAATATAACTTAGCGGTCGATTTTCAGAGATGAGTATGATCAGCTGTGCGTAATTATGTATAACCTTAATTTAATCAGATAAGTAAGAAATGACATTCTTCGATATAAAAATAAATAATACACTGGCGCTCGAAGTTTATACATCAGTATATAAGGCTTCTTAGATATTATTTTTTCTTTATTTAAACATCTCTGTTTTGTGGTTATCGGAGGTTGCGTGTCTAAGGTCGACAGGAATCGTCGTTATTGCGATGAAGAAAACATCAAAGGCTGATTGTCTGCCCGCTTATTTAACTGGCTGGATTCTTCGTCAATTCTGAGACGTTTTGCTCACTGTAATTACTCGACACTATTTTGACAGTGAGCTGTAATAGTGGCAGCTGGAAGGGAAAAAGATAAAAAATTCCGTATTCGATGAATCATTTTACTGGAAAATTGCTTACATTTTCCTTTATTTGCGCCCATAATTATGAAAGTGGTCTACGTCATATATTTCTTGTTTCGAGATATTTAATGGATTGCACTTGATGAATAAGTTAAAAAATATTTTTGTATTACGCAATATTTTAATTTGCAATTTTATTAGTCTTGATTAATGAAAATTTATTAAAAATGTGAAATTTAGTGTGAATCTCATACGAAAATGTTGTTTTTAAAATTTAAATTAACTTGAACCATTTTCAAAATTGACTGAATGACCTATAAATCACTTAAAGCGATAGAAAACTACGAGTTTTATTAGAAACTATAATTTCAATGTAATGATTCATGAACATTCATTAATTATTTTTGAAAAGTAATCCAGTTTTATTATTTTAGGCTTTTATCATTGAGTTTTGACTTTTGTGACTGCATGAATTCAGTAACTCGGATAATGCAAATGCAGTAATACACCCTTCTTATTAATTATTTATTTTAATAAGATTTTACAGTAAAATATTCTAGACATAGTTTGAATTAAAAAGAATACCCACCCTTGGAACATTCAAATAAGATTTTAATATTAATACAAAACGGATTTCAGTACTTATTCCTTAATTAGCTATTTTGTCGACGATTGAATTACTACGCAATTAACGATTACATTTTTTTAAACTATTAATCGCAACTTTCGCAACTATTAATAACAAATTTCTACTATAGTCTTTAATCGCAATTAACAATTGAAAGAATTAAATCATTAATTGAGATTAAAAATCATTAAAACAATTATAATCATTAATTATAAGTAACGATTAATAGTAATAATTCAATCACAATCACGGATTAATTTTCTGCCTGACACTGATTCTAATATGCAAACATATTTAATGTGTATTTCGAGTATTACATGTAGTTATAAGGGAAAGGGTTAAAGAAATGAAACTCGAATGGCAATTGTTTCATCTTCTAAATTTTATACCAAATGTTATAGTATTTATGTTATTTGCGGTAATTTGTATATTTTTTCTATATTATGATCGAACCTCGATAACTTGAATCTTTTTAACCCTAAAACCTCTATAAAATGAAACAAAGACTTGCTTTAACTCGAATTATTTGCCACACACTTAGACACATTTTTAATCTCTGTATCTCAAATTTAGAATAGTCAGGCCTCCACGAGTCGAAGTTTACTTCTACTGGTTAAACTTTTATTGCTTATATAACTCGAAATTATACTTCTGTGTCTTTCGATTATTTTAAAAATTATGCAAATAAACTTATACAAAGAAGTACTTCGTGTTATAATTTAAAGCTTAATAGGAAAACAAGTGCTAAATCTGCGGCCAGAGTAGAATCATAAATTTTTTTAATAGCAATGAGCCATAATCGTGTAAATGATACTAGCAGTTGTTCGTTATTATATTTTATTTTATGCGATACATGCGGTGATTTGAAAACTGAATTTTTTTTCTTAAGCCTTTACAATTGAAAAATTATGAACCTTCGTGCAAAGCTTTTGTAAGTCGGCTTTTTGTATGTTAAACCTCTTTTACTTAAGAATTTCGATAAGTCGAAACCTCTCTACGTCGAAGGTCTTTTTATTTAGCTCTTCCTTTAAGATTCGAGTTAGTTGACTGTATTACCCTGTTAAAAATGTTTCGAGACAGCGTCGTTTACAAGAAACAGTAAAGCGCTACGTCATTTGTTTTTGTTGTATCCAGTTGGTATACTTTTTTTCAACCTATTTGCGCTGTTATCTTGAGATCAGTCAGATAGTTCGTTTACAACAGTTACTCTTGTGTAACGAGATCCGAGGGAGTGGAGATTTTCATAATGTTGAAACTTTCCGAGCAGCGTGTTTGCATTAAATTTTGCGTTAGGAACGGAATTAAGCGTTCCATGAATTTGCAAATGCTACAAAAGGCATTTGAATAGAATGTTTATCAAAATCGTGTGTTCTCGAGTGGTACAAACTGTTTGAAGGCAGTCGAGAATCGGTAGAAGACTATCCTGATTCACGATGTCCATCTATATCAATCAACGACGTTCATATCAAACCAGTGAAGGATTTGATCATGTCAGATCGACGTTTGCCTGTGCTTGAAATTGCTGCAAATGTGGGGATATCCGTAGGTTCCTGTTACAGCATCTTAACCAATAGCCTGTAAATGAGACGAGTCGCATCAGGTTTTGTGCCAAAACAGCTGAATTTTGAGCAGGAGGAGCCGTTACGATTGAAATGTTTTTTCAAGCCGATAATGATAAAACCTTCATGGAATAAATAACTGGTGGCGAGATATAGGTTTACGGAGATGACATTGAAATCAAGCAACAATCCTCTCAATGGTCGCATCGGAACGAACCGAAGCTAAAAAGACCACGTCAACCATTACTATCGCGTGGTGAAACAGTTAACCCCTTAACATACAATAACGTCAGGGAGAAGTTATTCGTTTCATGTGCCATTGTAAACTTTGACGTCTGGGAGCCGTCAAGATGTTTTGAAATGTTCCATGCTTTACAGAAGTTCTAATTTATTATAATTATTGTCCATTAGCGTTATATATCGACCTGATTAAATATTATATACTAATGCAAATTTCAAAATAAAATGTTCTAAGCTTGCACATAACTGTTCAGTTGACGCTAAATGAAATAGTATTCTTCGTACGCATCAAATTCCGTTTGCTTTGTATGTCAAGGGGTTAATAAGGAGTACAACTTGAATGTTACGACTGAAACGACTGCATGATTCGGTTCGTAAGAAACGGTTGGAAAGATAACACTTGTTTTTTTTTATATTGCACGAGCCCATACCTCGCTGATTTTTCGCAACCTGACTAATTGTAAGAATTTAACAAATCTTATATGGCAGACACTGTATTTATCTGGCCATATTTCGTACGAGTTTTTTCTGTTTTCCTGACTAAAACAACCTCTAATTTGCTAATAGAGTTAAACACCATCCCAGAAACTGAGTTTTCAGAATGTTTATGGAAAGAACATTGGAACAAATGTATTGCGAGCAATGGGATTTATTGTAAAAGTGACCAAATAGAAATTGACGAATAAACGAATAGTTTGTGTTTTATTTGACTTGTCCAGGTACTTTTTGAACAGAGTATTATCTCAATTTTATGGTTTTTCGTACATTTATATTTTCCATAAATGTATAAAGATTTACTGATGTAACTTATATGGTGTCTTAATATCAGTAATCTTACATAGGTTTGAAATTCATGACTATAATTGTTATTCCATTGCACCTATTGTCGATCGGGCTGTTCTAGTACTTTGCGAAATAATCAAATAGTTGATTCACGAAAAGAATGTTACCATAAATCATGAAAATGTATCGTTGCACTCTTGTTAAGTGAGAAAGAAGTGCAGATCTTCTTGCTGAAATTCAAGTGGTTTATGTTCTCGACATCGTGGTTTATTCGTTCCGAAAATTAGCACATACCGGAAGTAGTACACTCCACGCATTCTTCAGCTTCCTCTTTGTAAACGTATCCCCTCATGACAACCTTAGCAGTAATACAATTTTGGCAGAAGTGTACTAAGCGTATCTCCAATTCTAGTTCTTTCGATGTTATTTAGAGTAGGTATTATTGAGGTTTTTCTTTTTATTTCAGTTTTAAATGCATCACTGAAATCCTTGGGGTCGTTTAATTAATAGTAACGCGTTTACTTCGATATTAATTAATGAAACGAAGTTTCGTCAGTTCCGTTAATGGGGATTAAAGTAATTTATTTTCGTAAAGCAGGATTTAATAAAAAATTCTATCTGTTTGAAAGTAATAATTAAACGTGTATTTAAATTAAAAAATTTAATTTTGGGTGCTTAGCGAATCAATGCAAGTTTCTGTAGCTGTAAATGTATCTTTTATATCTAATGGGAACTATTATAGCCACGAATTAAGTGAGTTATGAACTATTTTTGTTACATGAAAAATGTTCATGTCTTCTTTAAAATCATAAAACGTACCTGTTTAACGTGCATTTAAAGTATTGATGCTTCACAGATTCTATATTCTGTTTTGTTATATGGTAAGCATTTAATAAAGAACATTGAAGTCGCAGCAACAGAAACAACAACTCTTCTAATAGCTAATACTTCGATTCTAATCTCTCTCGAGGATCTTAATTCAAGCACACAAAAATAGCAGTTAGACAACAATGAAATAAAATATGGATCTCATCCAAAAGAACAAAAATACACAATCTCGTACAAAACTTTGACCAACCAACTCCCAAAGATATGTAATTTATGTGTAAAAAAGAACATATTTGGTTAAAAAATTCTGAATAACTTTGTTGCCACTATTGTGGTGTCGAACTTGTTACCATGTATTATATGAATATCGAGAAATTGAAACATTAAGAAAGAAATATGGCATAATATCAGACACAGTTTTAACAGACCAAATCTGTATGAAAGTACTTTCAAGTATCTCAAAGAAATAAACATCCATGGAAAAATATAACGCACCGATAGTCTTGTCCTTCGTTAATGACTTTGTAGTTGATGCGAGGTTTAACTCGCAATAAGAAGACAAGATAGGATAATTTTAAGAAATAGTTTGAAAAATAGGATTTATAGTAGGCTTTCCGAAAAATGTATTTGATTCGTCAGTATGTAATTAGGTATTTGATTAAAGCTGAAAATTGTTGACACTAGCAAAATGAAATGTTACATAATAAAATATTGCAGCTGTATGACTAATGTTATTTCCTTCAAATTATACTGCAAATATACCAAGCAAATTATATGTTAAAAGATTTACAGAATGAAAGAAATATTTATCTAGGTTACATCTTTCGATCTATAAAAAATGAAATTTGTACATAAATATCTAATCTGGGTATTATAATCAATCTTACAAATCCATATTTTCCTTACCATGCTTTTCTCAAACCGAAAATGTGAACCAGTTAGATATAATTGATTTACTTTTTTATTCTTTATTATATCATATTTGACCGAAAGATTATGTTTCTGATTATTATTTATAGCATTTTGAATATTTAAAAGATAAAGTGTAAGAAATCTCGAAAGAAATAACATCTGCATCATTGAACCTTGTTTTTTAAATCATCGAATTTTGTTCTTGTCAAGATCATCCTTTAAAATCCTACGAACTTATATATGTGCGTATAAACTATGTATGAAAAAACATCTCAAAAGAGAGCCTTCAAGATATCGGAAAAGTGATGTATGAAGATTAAAACGTGCAAACTAAATAGAACTAAAATAAACCATTTTAACCCTTTGCGGACGAGTGTCGGATATATCCGCCCAATTCTCGCGCTGCAGCTGGCGTTTGTGTGTCGTAAACGACATGTATAAGATACGCATGGATATACTAGCCTAAGAAGTCAAGTTGGCCTAAATTTGTTTGTTTATGATTTTGTTAGATTTTATGAAAAATTTATTTAAATTGTAAGTAATTATTCTATTGGCCGATGGGCTTTTACTTAAATTACGAGCTAGTGCAACGATTCTCATGAACTCTAAACAAACTATTAACGAACTCTCTCTCATGAACGAACTAACTACTTCTTAACGAAAAACGAACTCTCTAAAACGAACTGTCTCTAATTATCGCGAGGCTTCCTATTTATTTGCCTCGGGCCTGATAGGCGGTTCCTGTCCTTACCAAACAGGACCTTCGGAAAAATGCCCGCCTTCGATATCCCCACGCGTTTTCATCTAGGATATCGCCGTCTCCCTTTTCTTCGGGACTCAGATTTACGGCCGCGACTGTTTATCCCTACAACGCAGGCGTTGTTTACAACGGCGCCGGAAGATAACGCGGCCCGAAAAAATAACACGGCGACACCTCGAAACCTACTCCGCGGTCGCCTAACGAAAGCAGTGTTATTCTTTGCCGCTCTTCCCTATACAAAGGCTCCATTCATTAGTAAATTGCCTACAAAATACAGCTTTAGTTTTTATAACACAAATGCGCTACGTAACTATTTTCTTTACTGCTCCGTCCGCAAAGGGTTAAAGTTCAATCACTATTTTTCCAGTACACCGATGTACTACGCTTAAAATATGAGCGAAAAGCATTTCGTTAATTAACAAAGGATAAAGAGAACAAAGTAGAGTGCAAAGTATTGTGTATGTAACAATCGTGTGATTTTAATTCCTGATAAAGGAATTACATATTGTAGGATATGAGGATGAAGGGGAAAAACACACGAGTCATAAACAAATAGAAATAACAGTTTATTAAAAGAGAAACACACAAGAAAGGTTAATTTATTTGAACACGCAAGAAAAAGAATAAGACTCTGAGCGGCACTGCTTTCCGCGACTCTTCTTCTTATGCACACAAGAAAACGACTGCCGCTAAATTTGCCGGTCGCAACAAGTTTACCAAAAACAATTGACTATCGACACGGCGGCAAGCCGTGTCATCTTCGTAACGGCTATTTTACGGACAAATACAATGTATCTCCAACGGTTATTCCGTGGAAGAATCCTACAACTCGGCCATCCTATTATTCATCCGCCTCGGATGATAAACTAATTATTGTCCATGGCTTTAAATACTCTGCACATGTAGTCGTTATCTTCGGACCATCGCAATAGCCTTCTTTAATTACATCATACGTATTATTACTTTTTACTTTAGTAATTCGGTAGGGTCCTAGATACTTTGGTTTTAATTTACTGCCAGGTTGAATTTGTGTACGCTTAACCGCAACTAAATCGCCTATTTTATACATATTCGCTGGTTTTCTACGCTAGATACAGTGGGTTAAAAAAGTATTCGTACACCTAGTTTTTTTGTAATAACTTTATTTAAAGAAATGATACACAAATAAAAACTATTTCGATTAGTAGTCTATTATGTACAAAGATAATGTGCAAATGAAGAATCTTTAATAACGCATAACAAAAGAGTAACGCAACAAATACAAGAATTTGAGAGCAAAAAAAGTATTCGTACACTTATAGTTCAACTGCTAAATTTTGAAAAACCCGCACGTATCGTCGGAATACTGACCAAAATGTAAACAATTGTTTGTTTATGTAGTAGCCTCTGCATGTACGGTGCAGTTAGTACTTCTTTGAACCCTGTACAGACATCATGGCAACGAAGAAAAATGAAATACCTGTATCAGTGCAAGATCGTATTATTTTCCTTCGAAAACGTGGAGAGAGTTATAGGAAAATTGGGAAACAAGTAAATTAAAGTTTCACAACAGTACAGTGCATTATTAAGAAATATGAGGCAACGAAAACAACAGAAAATAATCCACGAACAGGTCGGCCAAAGATACTCACGGTTAGAGAGCGTCGAAGTATAATTAAAGAAGCTGTAAAAAATTCATTTGTAAGTGCCCGAACTTTATGCAATGATATCGCGTCAACATCAGGGAAGGTGGTGTGCTCTCAAACCATACGAAACGTTTTACACTCTGCTGAAATATATGGCAGAGCTGCGAGATAAAAGCCATATATTAATAATACAAATAGAGAAAAACGTTTAGGTTTCGCTAAAATCTATGTAAATAAACCCATTGAATTTTGGAGACGTGTTATCTTCTCGGATGAATCTAAATTCAATATTTTTGGCTCTGATGGGAAGAAATTCGTGTGGAGGAAACCCAATACAGAGCTTCAGCAAAAGAATCTTAAACCAACTGTGAAGCACGAGGGAGCAAGTGTAATGATGTGGGGCTGTATGGCGTCTAGTGGTGTTGGAAATATTGCATTTATAGATGGAATAATTAATGTAAAGATGTATATCGAGGTGTTGCGTAATAATTTAGAAGAAAGTGCAGTTAAATTGGACCTGAATGGGAATTATTATTTTCAGCAGGATAAGGATCCAAAACACACAGCTATGAAAACAAGAGAATGGTTGTTATACAATGTTCCCAAACAACTAGTTACACCACCACAGTCCCCCGATATTAATCCAGTAGAAAATTTGTGGCACTTGTTGGATATAGAAGTAAGGAAAAGAAAAATATCTAATAAATCGGATCTACAACGAGTAATTTTAGAGGAATGGCAAAAGATACCAAAGGACACAACTCTGAAATTGGTGGAATCCATGCCTAGAAGATTAGAAGCCATTATTAAAGCTAAAGGGATGCATACTAAATATTAGTTACTAAGTAGAACTGAGATAATCATAAACTGTACGAATACTTTCTACTGTACGAATACTTTTTTTGCTCTCAAATTCTTGTATTTCTTGTGTTACTTTTTTGTTATGCGTTATTAAAGATTCTTCATTTGCACATTATCTTTGTACATAATAGACTATTAATCGAAACAATTTTTGTTTGTGTATCATTTCTTTAAATAAAGTTATTGCAAAAAAGTTAGGTGTACGAATACTTTTTTGACCCACTGTATATGTTCTTTTATTTTCATCTTGCACCTTCAGAATTTGTTTCTTTGCTTCTTGTCGCAATTTTTCCCTAACACTATTAAAATCATTAGTAAATTCAGTTTCGATTAATTCTTTTAACATTATATCTGTTTTTGTTTTCATTTTTGTCCCTAAGAGTAGTTCAAAGGGTGTCGTGTTTATACTTCGCTGGTAGGTATTATTTATTATTCTTTGAATATCGCCAATAAATTTATACCACTTAGTAGGATCATCTAAAGTTAGTTTAGATAAAACAGAAATAATTGTGTGGTTTAATCTTTCTACTTGGCCGTTAGCACGCGGTAAACCTGTAGTAATATTTGAAAGTTTAATATTTTCCGCAATACAATAATCAACAAATTCCTTAGATGTAAATGCCGTACCTCTATCAGTTATAACATGCGCTGGGTTTCCAAAAGTAGTTTTTTGAATTTCTAATTTAGCAATCACTTCTGCTGATGTTGTCGACTTTGTAGGGTATAACCATACAAATTTTGTGAAACTATCTATAACTGCTAAAATATACGAGTATTTCTTATTGGTAGATTCTAACGGGCCTAAATGATCGAGGTGATATGTTTGCAACGGTGCATCTCCTTTGAACAAAGGATGCAGATATCCCTCTTGTTTACCCACTTTCTTATTCACTAAAATACACGGAATACAATTTGAAATGCAATCTTTAATTTTTTGTTGCAGTTTCGGAATATAATAATTCTGCTTTATTGATTCTTCCGTTCTTTTGACTGCGAAATGCCCTTTATCGTGCGCTTGTTTAATTAATTCGGTTTGCATATTTTCGGGTATCACTAATAATTCACGGCCTTCTACAAACTTATAGAGAATATTGTTTTTTACAAAATAGTCTTCATACGGTTCATTTTTTAACAAGTCTTTGATTACTTTAATAGATTCATCATCGTCTTGTGCTCGCTTAACACGTGCCGCAATATCGCAAGTTTGAATAAGCATAATTGGATACCGACTCAACGCGTCTACGTGTTTCATTTTAACGCCGGGTGTTCGAAATTTGATTAAGGAAATTTCTATATTTATTAAATAGTTTCCCTAATCTTCGAGTAAGCCGGGAGAGGGAGAGTGGTATCGATAAAGGCTAATAATTTGTCAACGCTGAAATTGTATTTATATTGGTGTTCCAACCCGGAACACCGTTTATTTGGATTACAAATGAGATGAGAGAATTTTAATTGAGTTTTTCCCGGTGGTTAGCCTGGCCTGGTGGGTGCCCAATGGTCCGGCTCGTCGGGTAGGTCAGGATCCTCACCTGCGAACTATTGTGGACTGTATTAGTTTTAAAATATAATGTTTATTATTTTTCTAGTCCGTAGCGTCGGCTTATTGCACGGCGTTCAGCCGTGTCGCGACGCTTTTTTGTGACGGTAGTTAATCCCGTTAAGAGAGTAAGTGTTGAGCATCGCGATGCTACAACACATATAGACTCGACTAGTCGGTGTGTTTTGACCGCGTCGCGGTAAACACCGAGGATCTACTCTCTTATGTGTGTATGCGGCTCGCCTATGAAATAGACGATTCCATCGCAATACACACAACGTCTTCTTCCGTTCGTTCCCCTTGCGTGTGTGTTGTAAGTACACACGCAATGTGTAGTCCCATAAGGTCTGGTGCATGGACCTGCAGAAACTGCAGAATGCCTCCAGTGTAGCAATCCCATAGCCGCTGGGGCCTCTGTGAATTGTTTCTACAGCAATGGTACATGCACTACCGGGCCTACGCTGCGTCAGGCGTAGCCATTGCATCATAGCCCTTGCAGCTGTCAAGGAACGACCGTTGCTTCGATCCACAGATCGAGCGTATTCTGTGACTTTTTCAAGACCCCCGTGCGTGAATTTCATCTTCACATAATGAAAGGGAGCAGGAGAAATCCTCCACTAGAATACACCTGCTGTTCGTGGGCAGGATTTTAAGAAAGACGTACGCTATTCCGTGGGCGTGCATCCCCTAATGCTTCACAAGGGGTAAGGACAGCAGAGATGCACGGGACAGAATAGTTGATTATTACCGCCTTGGTCGAGCTCCGAAAATCGGAGATCATCGACTGTTCTTTCCTCTTTTCCAGAGGAATTCAGGTGCTTGTGTCAGTGGCCCATAAGAACTTTATGGGTGTCCACCGATGTCACGGAGCTGCGGAACGCGAAACGCACGAATCACATAATTAAACGTCAACCGCGTTTAATTATAAATTCTTCCGCTTTTTCGATCGATGCGCGAGATCACGATCATCGCAAACGACACGTACTTTTCGACCGAACAAACTTCACTCCGTGACCGTTCCGTTTGATTTCGAGACTTCTTTCCGCGGCGACTCCACGCAGTATTCACTTCGAATATTTTCAACGGAACTCCTCGAAAATCACTTACGGAATCTCTCTTCGTCCGTGAGCGCACGGTATTTAATACCTCACGGACGAAGCTTCTTTCTCTCTCACTCTCATGCGTAATCGCCCCTTCTCATTTCGTTATTTTCAATTTGAATTAATCGAATAACAGGCGTTAGAGTCTGGACAAACATCTTTTTTGGACCTTGTGGTTCAATGCCCTCGCGCTGGCAGACAAAGCCAAGGCGATGTTTACCGAAATCCGCCGGTTGAAGTTACCCGATTATTGATATCTTTAATAACGGTAGAATTAGAGGTCGCGAATCCAGGGGCGTCGCTATGTGCGATATCGCCCGAACCTCTTTCCGAAATGCACTTTTTTAAACGCCGGGCCTATGTTCGATTTTATAATCATATTCCTGGAGCAATAACGCCCATCTCGCTATTTTTGTTGTAATATCCCTTTTACTCATTGTTTTCTCGAATGCCTGACAATCAGTTATAATTTTAAATTTAATACCTATAAGGTAAACACGCAGTCTTTTTAATGCTTCTATCACCGCTAAAACTTCTAATTCATAACTGGAATATTTCTTTTCGATTTCGGTTGTTTTCTTACTAAAATAATACACTGGATGCCATTGATTATCATCTAAAGATTTTTACAACAAAATAGCACCGTAACCATCACTGCTTGCGTCAGTGTGCAATTCTGTTTCAAATTTCGGATTATAAATATTCAAAACTGGATTCTGTGACAAACAACTTTTAAGTGTTTCAAACGCAATTTTTTCTTTATCACTAAAATTAAATGTAGTCTCTTTTTTAAGCAAATCACTCAAAGGTTTAGCCAATACAGCGAAATTGAAAATAAATTTACGGAAATATCCAGCGAGTCCTAGAAAACTACGTGTATCCTTTACAGTTTTTGGTTCTGGGAATTTCATTATCGCCTGTATTTTTGATACTGAAGGATAAATACGACCATTCTTTATTATGTGACCTAAAAATTCTATTTCTTGTTTTAAAAAGGCACACTTCTTAAGATTCAATTCTAATCCGAATTCTGCAGCTGTATCTAACACTAATGCTAATCTTTTAACAGACACGTTTTCGTCCTCAGCCGGAATGATAAAATCATCGATATATGGCACTAAAATTCCGTCATTTATTAATTTTCTAAATACATGGTTTACAAAGCGCTGGAAAACTGCAGGAGAATTGCATAAACCGAAAGGAACTCTCTTAAATTGAAAATGACCTTTATGTGTAACGAAAGACGTGTACTTTCTACTATTTTCTTCTACAGATACATGAAAGAAACCGTTCTTCATGTCCAAAGTCGTAAAAACTTTTGCATCGTATAATTTGTCAAGTTGGTCTTCTATTAGTGGCAAGGGAAATCTATCCTTCACTATCATTTTATTTATTTTTCTATAATCTATACATACTCTTGGCGAACCATCTTTCTTTTTTACAACAACTACCTGACTACAAAAATCTGATACGCAAGGCTCAACAATATCTTCTCTAATCCATTCATCTACCTGTCTATCGACTATCTCGCGTTCTGGTACTGGCAAACGTCTCGGTCTTTCGAAAATCGGCATTTCGTCTTTTAGTACTATTTTCATTTCTACCTCTGTATTTTTAACTTTTTTTGGTTTATAATTTGTAATTAATTTTTCAATGTTTTTACGATGTTCCACGGTCGCAGTTTCTTCAATATTTAAATTACTGTCATTAGGTATATTGATTTCGGCCAGAAAAATATTCTGCGATACCTTTTTAATAGAAATTCCGTACGGATCAATTTTTATTTCCGCTTGATTTAAAATATCTCTACCAACTATAGCATCTAAGTATATCGCGTTATCTGGTACAACATAAATATTACATGGAAAATCAAAATCATCGATGCTCACAACAGAAGAGAAATAACCTAGTGTAGAAACTGTATGTTTTCCTAATCCCGACAACGTAACGTTTAGTTTATTCAAAGATTGAATATTCAATTTATCAGCAACACTTGTTCGAATTATGGTGAGGTCACTTCCTGTATCGATCAATGCATTTAGAGAGACATTATCAACTTTAATTTCTTTAGTCATATTATTTGAAGGAACTACAGCAATATTATTAATTCGCGAAGAATCAATTACATTTTCACTTTTAATAGTCGGACAACTGGACGCTATATGACCGTGCGCTTGACATTTGAAACATTTTCGGCCTAAAGATTTATTTTCGCAATTATTCGCATGATGTCCTTTCTTACCGCAAATGAAACAACGTATTTCGCTTTTATTCGTCTTACTGCTATTGGCGGGTTGTTCTGCTGTTTTCTGGATCGTGGGAGATTCCTTGTTTGCCTGCATCGTCCTTTTGTAAGAATAATTTCTTTCTCGGCATTTCTTCCGTACCTCCTCGTATGTCGATAAGCGTTTTTTCACCTCTTCCAACGTGGTAGCACCAAACAGGATGAATTTATTTACCGATAAAGATCTCTTAGCAAAAACTAACTTTTGTAACTCTGTCCATTGAAAGATTTCAGCCGCTTCTTCGAAGTCTTCTATCCATTTTTCCACTGGGTACACGTTACTACCATCGAAAGTGCGTAATGTGTTTTCTATATCTTTAAAACTGAAGGCGAAATTAATGTCCTTTCTCTGTCGCTGTGCAAAAGTACCTTCAAACTCACGTTCACTACTACTGTCGTTTATCACTTCATCAACTGTATCCTCCTCATCATCATCCTCACCCTCTTCATCTTCATCGTTAGATCTTGCTAATAGATTCAAATCTATTAGAGCGCTGCTCATACGAATTATGATTTCTTCTTTGATTCCCGTAAAATCAATGCCCAAAACATTGCAACTTGAAATAAGATCACCAGTAGTTAGCCGTCTGGCATATTCTAATTGTGCCGTATATTCCTCAGAATTAATGGCAAACGAAAAACCTTTGAAATTTCTCAGCCTTTTGCGATTGCTTCGATCTCCTTCATCGTGGAAGATGAATTTATGTAGAGATTTTATCGCGGCTACAGACGCTGATTTAATTTTTTCCTTCACTGCTTCGATTTGTTCCAAACACTCCATCATGGACCACTAGTACATGAATTATACGACGTAACACAAGGAAAAACTGTTTTTAAAAAAAAACAGGAAACACTGTTTGTTGCTTTAACCACACTATTCACACAAAACTGTTTTAGGTTCTTTTTGACGAGCCCCCAAATTTGTAGGATATGAGGATGAAGGGGAAAAATACACGAGTCATAAACAAATAGAAATAACAGTTTATTAAAAGAGAAACACACAAGAAAGGTTAATTTATTTGAACACGCAAGAAAAAGAATAAGACTCTGTGCGGCACTGCTTTCCGCGACTCTTCTTCTTATGCACACAAGAAAACGACTGCCGCTAAATTTGCCGGTCGCAACAAGTTTACCAAAAACAATTGACTATCGACACGGCGGCAAGCCGTGTCATCTTCGTAACGGCTATTTTACGGACAAATACAATATATCTTCAACGGTTATTCCGTGGAAGAATCCTACAATATATTGTATTCGGAAAACATTGTTAAACAAATTTATAGAATACGAGTATATAAAAAGAATAGCATTGAAATAATTATAGTACAGAAATTGCTAGTTAAAGGATAAAAGTGTAAAACATAAATTTATAAAAGCAAAAGGATATTTACGAAATCTTAGTTACGTTTTTACTAGGATAGAAAATATACTTAATCAAAATTTAAACAAATTTATTTAATGCTTCGAATCTTTTTTCTTTAATTGATTTGCTTGCTCCTGATTTCGTTTTACTTTCTATAGTTTGTTATATATGTAAATATACACAATGAAACTTATACAGTTGGAGATCTTGTTAACGTTAAAATTAATTTTTAATAAAATTGTCCCGAACTGTCATTTCTTAAAATATGATAATCCTGCAAAAAGAGATAACGTAGAATTTACATCCTACTTAGAATTTGCAAGCAGATATTTTGATTTTTAACTATTCTTTTCATTTTGTATAATAATTTTTTTCAACAGACGTTGGAGTTAAATAGCATTTCTTTGAATCACATTCTACAATTCTGCTTTTCATAATTGATCAACTATTTTTTACTAAAATGTTAGACATACAAGTATTATCAATAATTAATAATAGTACATAAGTAGTAACTGTTGAAATAACTGCATTCGGGATTTTGTGTTAATCCTTGCGTGGTGAATGTAGGATCACTTTCACTTGAATACTAAAGTTATATCGTTCAGAAGTCGATTTCATTTAAAATTGTATTTAACCTCCGACTTTTTTAAATGAAATAGTATCCTTCCTTTTAAAACAACATGCAGTCTTTTCAAATTATTGATTTACGATACGTTGATCCTTTTATTATACATGTAATGCTGGTCGTATATAATTACTGGCACACTTAATCGAAGTGTAATTAATCTTAGAAATATTATAACTTCGTGAAAAGGGAGCTTGGAATAATCTTCTCGGTTCATTTCTAACTTGAATTTTCTTTAAGCTTGTCTAATACTAGAAAATGATTGAGAAAACGAAGGTGGTTTTACTTCAAAAATATTTTAATCAATTAAAACAACCATGAATTTGAAAATTAAGGCTACCTCTTGACTGTGGCTTTCTTAAAAGTTCATACATCTTTTACTGTTTTATACCATCGCGAACGAAGTGTGACACGTTTCTTCAGAGTGGGAGCAAATATACATCATAGAGCAGACGCGTTATATATATTGTAATGCTTATTGCACGCACTTCATTTATAATGGAATTAAACAAAAAAGTTGTGTCTTGCAAAGCCGTTCGTTGCAAAAAGGAAACTTCTGATTTATGGTAGTTTTAGTTGTTTAAAGAATTTCTGAAATTTTTGAGTACTGTTTGAATTTAAATTTTTAGGGTAAAACCACCTCCATGTTCTGACTTATTTTGTTAGTATTAGAGAATCTTCAAGAGAATTTGATGTACTAAAAGTAGAATGTTTCACCTTTAAAATGATCTTAGAAATATTATTTTACGATTTTCCTCTCACGAACTTATAATGTTTCAAGAATTGACAATGTTTTGATCAACTGTACCAATACTTACAGCAGCGGACAAAAGTTTAAGACTGACGAGTCTGTAAAAATAAGGTAATCCATATATAAGGAGTAACACACAACAGACAAATTTTGTCTTTTGTATTGATCAATGAGCACTATGCTGCGCTATTAACGATGAAAATGGATGGACAAATTATATTTAAAGACCATGGTATTCTGTTTTGTATGTTCTCGTCCTAAACTTATGTCCGCTCCTGTATGTCTCATCCTGTATATGTGTACACAAGAATATATTGAAAATATTGCAACCGCAATTTATCTATATAACAATGTTTCGCTTACAAACGTCAGTTCCAAGGCATCACCTTTTTAGGGTTAAACAGATTCTTGTAGTTAACTGAATTCATCCTAAATTGTGCAGTGTAAAAACTAGGTTCGTTTGTAAAGTTAAATGTGGCTGCCTAACGAAAATGTGAATATTTAGGTTTCTGGGACATCGTTTAATCGGAATCGGCCACGGTGCTTCGCACAAGTGGTTCGCGTAATGCAAAAAGTTTTTTTGAAATCCGAGTAGCTTACGTGCTTTCAACTTGTCTTCTGTTTCCTCGGATCGCCAATAGAAAAGCTAGAGAAATACTATTCGAACATAAGGTATTACTGCTTGCTACGTACTTTGGCTAGGTATTCTTCTCCTCTCTCCTTCTTTTCCTTATTCTTTTTCGTTTTTGCGCGTTCCACGATTCCTTTGTATTTCCAGCGAATCGAATTCAACAGTATTTTTGAAAAATCAGCGAACGTATCGAACGCGTTCGAAGCCACCGTTGCAACACGGTCTTTGCCGCTGAAAGGAATTTCCCTTGTTCACGGAGAAACGTAACGGTGAAAATATTTACGGAAATTGAACATTTCAGAAACTATATTTCAAAGTAACCTCGATTAAAGAGTAGAGTCAATAAAGAGATGGTGTACGTAGAAAGTATAATGTGATTGAGCATTACTTTTTCGGAAATTGCGAGAAATTAAATAAAGGTTGACACGCAGTGACTTAGAGGATTTAGAGAGGAAATTTGAATAGCAAATTAATAAGCGAAAAGGACTGTACTTAGATAAGGTATTCATAAGTAGATAACAAAATGAAAACAATACAACCCCATCTATTCGAACTAATGTCTTTCGTTTGCGTTTTGTTTACAGAAATCATCTTCTGCTTATTTAGATGTAAAATTGTAGGCTATTATAATTTATGCAGTGAGCTGGTTCTAATTCACTCTTACTTTATTTCTTGGTTTAACGGAGCACACTTCGTTTACAATAGATCTGGGGACTGACTTTACACATGGTCGAATACAAATTGAGGACGACTCATACGCTATACACATCATACCACACACATCATACCACACACATCACACCACAACAGAGATGTCCCGATTATCTATATGTCGGTAACTTAGACTTCTGTTATTATTCAGTAAAAACGTATGTATCTTATTTATGATCCAACTTAAAAGTTATTCAAATTGTCTTGTAGTTCGATTTTTAAGGGTTAATTGTAACATTTTTATATAATTTTTTTATTCTTCAACTAAAAGCATACGTTTTATTTTTTATCTACTATTATTCGAAGTTATTTACCAGAACAAAAATTTCGGTAACTATGAAAATCTCAATTATTATTTATACATTTAATGATACAGACGAAAGTGTGCCGAAAAGTATTACTAATACCTAAATATTAATTAAAAGCAAGTAAATATTACTATTGAATTATTATCATGTAGTTTCTATGATGTTATCAGTAGTTAAAGAATTATATTTTATTATAATAAGAACTTAAACGTTTCATAATAATTTCTTCTTTATTATCTTGTTGTCTTTCGTATTAATAAGAAACTTATAGATCCTATTCTTCTGCTCTACTTGAATCTTTAATCATTTTATATAAAAAGGATTGCAAAAAGATTAGGTACTGTCTTTTTTATCATATCCATTACATTAGAAATTGCGTATCAAACTTTTAATATGATTTTATAAAATTTATTCAGTTTCTTGTCGAGTAATATAATGTCTGATGTCAGTATTTGAGCCATATACCTTATACGGTGTAATATAATATAAGTTAAATCTCTATAATCTTTTTACACAATTATTATATTATTGAATGTCAGCTTTAATGGAAATCTATTATAGATTTTAAGACAGTATATATTTCTATATGTATATACAATAAGAATCAATTATAAGGAGAAATAATTAACTAACCATAAATCAAGTACAATGACTTATTTTATTGATACTAGAAACAGGAATGTGCAGTACTTATTGAAATTTTTACATCTATCTTTAACTTACTCAATAGATAGAAGAAAGATGTTTTAACGTATATTCAAGTTTTATTCTATTTTCATTTTTAACAAATTTGAAAATTAAATTTTACACTTATTTATACGCACCTTTTAATTTAAAGGTGAAACGCAATTATCTCAAAAAATTTTCGATTTTCACAAAACTTGTTCAATCGCCTTTGTACGTACACTACTGATGGGAAGTTAAACACGAACTGTATACGAATCCTAATGTTTCACCATATTTTAGTTTTCTCATGTTTTTTATATGATCTTGTTGTTATAAAAATAAATAGCTGTTTTAGCCTCATATAATGAATTTTTATGGTATGTAAGGCTGTTTATAATCCTTTGTAATATTGCAATTCTGATTTCGATGTTTGATTTCACTCTTTATTTAGTCGTTGCTTTTTGATCACATTATGTACTTTTGATATAATTTACATTAAAGAAGTTAACAAAAGGTTATTAGCAATTTCAGTTGTAAAGGCATAAACTGTCAGCAATATATATATATATATATAGTAAATTCAACAGTATATCAGATTTTTTATGACATTCCAATTATTTTAATTTATTTTGATAATTCTTGTGTCGATGTATGTAAATTAAAAAGAACGGAGCGTTAACATTGGAGCAGAAATAAAAATTTAAAAGTATTGCACTCACTGACACGTATACCCAAACTTTTGATCGTAAGTGTACGTGCATATTCTAACACAACCTGTGATCGTGGAGGTCGCGTGAGGGAAGTTCGTAGCTCTAGTGACTTCTCAAAGATGTATCCAACAGCGTGAATATAAAACGATAAAACTGAAGAGAGAAAGAGAAATGGATAAGAGACAGAAAACGGGGGAAAGAGACAGGGGAAATAAACCAGCTGTTCGGATTCAATCTCTAAAGAAACAAGACGAATTCCCACATGTCCCCAAATGTAGGACAGTAGAATGTCGTACGAGAAGAACAATTGTTTTTAAGGGTTTGGAATTTGTTTCAAGATAATGTGTTCGCGAAGATATAGTTTCTATACATTCTATATACGTTTCGTCCCCAATTATCTATTCGATTGCGTTTAATGTAGATACCTTATCAGATACTTCAGTGTACGGTATACACGATTCAAAAGAATTATGGCATGGAAAAGTTTTGGGTGAAAATTGATTAACTTTGGTTAATGATGACTTCGTCAATAATCATCGTCGGATCGTCATATTTTCTTGTAAATTGAATATTAAAGTCTCTATTTTAAGATATCCCGGTTTAGCTGTATATTTAATGCATTTCTGCCACTATAACTTGTTTAATTCGAGGATACGTTCTTGATGTTTGTAAAATTTGACCAAATTCACGAATTTGTAAAAATTGTGTTCGAGGAAGCTGTTTATACAGGCATAAAATTCGGACCTTTTTTAAACTCAAAAATAAAATCAAGTAGCTGCGATTTTTCTCTCACAAAGCTACAGCATTTTAAAATGATCTTTAGATTTTTGTCATGTACCGCTGGTATTGAAATTTTCGAATGTTGTGAATTGGGACAATATTGAGACATTGTAAAGAATCGTTGAGCAACTTCTAGCTACACCGATTGTTGTCAGTGGCTGGACATGTTTGGAATACGGAAAGGAGGTTTCACGAATGATTGTGTGCATCTGTGCGTTTTACCATATGTGTTTGTAAGTATGCTCAGGTGAATTAATGGTTGAATTAAAAATGTTTATTAACGTTTAGATCATTATGATTTTTTAGGGATAAACCAAATTTTGTAAACTATATTGAGCGTAAGTAATAATACAATAATTATTATTAATATTAATCAAATTTTATAATTTAGATAAATTTGGGTTGTTTAATTTATTGAATATAAAATTGTTTAGTTTATAATTTCTGTAAAAAAATAGCAATTATTAAATTTATAAATATAAAATAAGCTAAGGATTTTGAGTTAATAATTAAATGTACAGGATCATTTATAATTCTACAAAAGGAAGTGAATAAAACTATTAAACTCTTAAAATTGAAATTATAATTAATATTCACTTTGAATGAATTTTTAGTAAATGTATTTGTCAATATTCAGTAATACAGTATAAATAAAATTAATATTATTAATTGGAAAATTGGTATTTTAATTTTTTTCTATTTAATATGGAAAAACCCGAAACAGGCATAGCAATAAGTAAATAAAAAATTTAATTAATTTACTGAATTACTTTTCAGTAATTTGCTGAAAAAGGTATTATTTAGCCTTAATGATGCTGTCTCCAAATATATCCTTGAATTACGGCTGAAGTTTTATGAATATAAAATGAATGTTGTTACAACGTAACAAAAACAATAATTTTGGGAATTATAGATATAATATAATTATTCTTTTGAAACTTCGACTAAAAAGAATTTATGTTAATTATAATTTACAAAATTATTGTTTTATTAAACTATTTAGTCTTGATTTATTAGGGCATTAAATTTAATATTTATCATTTTTAAAAATATATTTTATACTATTAACTTTAGGAAATCATTTTTTAGTAATATTAATTGGATTTGAATTTTTAATGGTTATGATTGTATTTCTTGTATTAAATTATATTAAAATTAATGAATGATTTTTTTGTGGTGTATCTAGTATTTTCAGCCTGTGAGGCTGTGTTATGACTATCTTTAATAGTAAGCATAATATTTGAAATTGGTCATCAAAAAATTGGACTAATAAATCTTTTTGTATAGTATAGTGAATTTAGTATAGTAAATTTATAGCTATAGGGATATACTCTTCATCCAGTTCCTACTGATGCATTAAATAAATTTCTAGAAATAAGTAAAAATAGGGAAGGGCGTAATAATCAAAATCTAATATTATTTATTCGCGGGCATGCCATGTCAGGGGCCCCCAGTATTAAAGGAATTAGTCAATTACCAAATCCTCCAATTATGAATGGCATAATTATAAAAAAAATTATTCCGAAAGCATGGGCTGTAATTAAAGAATTATAAATCTGATCATTGTTAATTCAAGCACCCGGAATTCTTAATTCTATTCGGATTAATATTCTTATTGATGAACCCAATATTCCTGATCAGAAAGGAAAGTAAAATGTAATATTTTTATGATTAGTTGATATTAATCATTTTATGATTAAGATTTATAAATATTTTATAATTTTAACTTTGATGGTTAGGAGTTTTATTAACATAAAATCTTGTATTGTGTTATGCCTGAATAAAGGCAAAATAAAGGCAAGTTTTCTTTTAATACTATAATTATTTAGTTTAATAAAAATTTTTAATTGCAAATTTAAAGATAAATATTAATAATTTATTAAATTTTTTAATAATATATATTATATTAATAATTTATTTAAATTAGGTAAAAGAATGTAATTCTTGCTAAATTTGATTCGTCAGGATGATGGGTACAAATCCCAATTTGTAGTTGTTGCACTGTCGTGTAATTTCTTCTATGACTGTTCTAATTTTTAAGTGTTTGGCGGATTTTCTGATGTATTACGATGCGCTTGTAATAGTTTTGAGGATTTCTGCTTACATTGTTTCCAATTTTGTTATGTGGCTTTTGGTAGCTATTCCCCACGATTCAATGCCATGTGTCTAAATAGCCTTGATGATTGTTTTGTAGATCATAAGTTTGTCGTCTAGGCTTAGCTTAAAGCGTTTATTAGTAAACTAATGCATACTTTGTCCTTTGATGCGAATATGATTGATTTTTGAGCTTATATGTTGTTTTACTATCATGTTTTCGCATATATTCACGTGTGTTCAAGAGTGATCAAAGATAGTTATTAGCGTGTTACTTTCGCGAGTGTTTAAGCATCGATTATTGCGCGCTTCACGAGTGTTTAAGCATGAATTATTGCGTGTGTCGCGAGTGTTTAAATATCGGTTATATAAGAACGAAATTTGTTTCTCCATAGTATTTCTTAAAGTATTGCCATGCCATTGTAGGAAAGTTAATTTTTCATAGGTTGATAACGGCCTCCCAATTGTGTTTTCCTATTCAAAATTGGTAGTGTGTAATCCGATCTGAATTTGGAAATAAACCTACACTGAGTTCAGCTTTGTAAGAGAAAAGCTTAAAGGAACATCGTGTATGCATTATTCCTGAAGTAATTTCTCTGATTGAGCCATAAATAGAGAACAAAAATAATAAAAATCAAAACATAGCCTGACAGCTATTTGATATGAAATTCCAAATGTTTTCGCGAATATTTGTATACGACTTTGCGAATGGAAGTTACTATTTTCGTCCTATCTTATCATTATTTTCCATTTGTAGGGAATACAAATAGAACGCAGTATGTTCTTGTACTTCCACATTTTTATACTTACCTAATGGCTTAACTGTTTCTAATTTTACTCTTTAGTTTGTATACCTAATTACTTTATCCGTATATCTGCTTGCATGATTTCGCAAACGTTTTGTCACACGAATTCGATTAAGTTTGTATTCGAGGATGCATACACTTTTGTGTAGCTGTCGTGTGTTAGAAAAGGTTTAAGAGAAGGACTGATCAGTCAGAAGGTTCTAGGGTAGTTGCTGTGTGGTCAATCACGGTCTTCTTGCTAGAAAGCAACATAACCTTTCCCCTTCGGTGGCCAGATCCTTTCAAACAAAGGTCCTGTATTTTAGGTGACGCAACTTTGCACTGCTAGCCATTTCTAAACTTCCTCATGTACACTATCAACAATACATCCCGCAGCGCCCGATGGTTACATGCCTTCAGACAACTAGACATCAAGTGGCGTCTTGGGTTCCATTCATGCAACCGTATTTTCTAACCTGACGCAGACTAGATCTATCCTTCAACCAACGAGACGAGTTAGCAAACGTAAACAAATGTACGGGATCGAAGCATGAGTAGAGCAGGGCCGGATTTACAGTTTTTAGATCCCTGTGTGAGTATTCGATAATTAGGATTTTTCAATAACAATGAAATGACAAACAGAAATCTGTTGAAAATACGCTAAGGTATTTAACCCTTTTGCTACGGCGGGCCTCGCCGCGGAGTGTCTTGTGTGGAACGGAGCGCCGTGCCGAAAGTGCAAACATTAAATGCAGAGAGTCTTCAGCATTCAAGACCAAGACTTTTGTCTCAGAAACGACTTTTTAACTTTTATAAGCAAAATGATTCATGTTCATAATTTTTCTATGAACAGATTTTTAATTCAATAATACATGTTCCGTTTCAAATACATTTTAAAAATACCATCAACATTTACAAAACGGTTAACGACGACATCAAAATACGAAAGATGCAATACTCTTTTAACGCGTTATGTATTCACTTATTACCCGAGAAGTGATAAAAGAACTTTGTTTCTGGAGAAACATGGTAATTGGTTCTTCTTCATTTCTCGTGAAAACATACTACTTCTCCAGAAAATTATACACCAGGAAGATTTAGAATTTGTTTTCAGAGATGAATTTTCAATTAGTTAAAAATTGCATGTAAACGTATAAAGATATCTACGGGCAACATATCGATGTCTATGTATATATATGTACATAAATTACAATTTACAATAAATGTTATCATAATACATGTTAAAATGATATAATGTAGTTAATGCTTTGGTGTTCGTTTGACGACACATCGTCACAATTTTTTTACAGTAGCAATCAATATTCGGAAATGATTAACAATCATTATATTGGCAGCTTATTGTTAATGCTTTTTGTGAAGAAACAGGAAGTTTACGTTTGAAATTTAAAGTGGAAGACTGTTTTTGTGTTTGTTTGTGCACTTGTTCCAACAAATGGTACGTTAATGTTATTTTTATTTATTATTGTGTAGTTTTATTTATTCATTACTTTTATAATCTGGCTAATTATATGTCAATATGAATAAAACTTGCAATTTTTCTTTTAAGTTCTCAAGAAAATAGAAACAAGGAGTCGTTGGTTACGAGCCAGACATCCGTTTAGCAGTTTTAATTATATTTTACATCAAAGAAGAATATGCGGAAGAACAAGAGGATGCACAATTAAGCCTTTTTTTTTTATTTGTAGGATGGAACAGGTGAAACATCATGGAAGTTATGATTAAGCAATTTATGAAAGCAAAGAAGATTACTTAATCTAATTAAAAAAGCACTTGTCGTGAAATGTTTGAATAATCGATAATCAGTTTTGATTATTCAAAACATGCATTTTTTTCATTTGACATCTAAAACAAATATGTTAAAAACGTCAAAATAGATTTTGAGTAAACTTTTGGATAAATACAAGAGTGATCATAATTGGTCCAGAAAACACTGAAAGTTTTTCAGATCTTCAAAGTGAAAAATTACCAGTAGGTAAACAATTAGAGTTTGCAATCGTAAATAGTTTTCGAGAAATTAGCGTTACCCAAGAAGAATAGTAATGTCGGACTCTACTAGAATTAGAGATTTTATGTTTTTGAGTTCATTGGTAGAAAAACATCTAATTTCTAACATTTGTTGAATGTTTCACATACGATCATGGATGTTATCATCCACCCAAAAGAAAAGAAATTTTTCTATCACCGCGGATTTCGTCACTAAAAGCAATAAGTACCTGTGTTGGATGGCGCAGCAAATAGGTGTATTGATTGAGCTTTATAAAAAACTATTTTTAGGCAAAAAGTATTGTTTTATTTTTTACAATTTCGGTACTGAAAAAATAAATGTATGAATTATATTTAATACATGTTTTTCATTTTATCCAGTTCGGTGAATAATAGATGTGAATTAACATTTAGTTAAACTTACCTTTAGTTTTTGATAAATATTCTTAACGTTATTTCAAACATATCATTTCTTTAACAGGTTTTTCAATTTCTTAAGAAGTCTTGAGAATGTTGTAGAAATACAATTTGATTTTTCATTTCTGAAGGCATAAAAAGTATCGGGAAGTCAAGAATGCTAATGTGAAATATTTCAGTTAACACCAAACACGTAAATTACTAAATATTTGAAAAGGTACTTCATGAAAAATCGAGTTATTTTCATATTTACCTAGTATTTCAAAGTATTTGGAATAGTTTCCCAAATCTAGATGTTATGTAAAGCATGGAATGTTAAGAGGAAGCAGGATGGACTGCCTTATTGATTATCTAAGCATTTTTATCTTAATCCTGTATTCTCTAAACAAATATTTCATTTCCATCTACTATTTTTCATAATTAAAAATAGAACTTATTTTATAAAATTAAAAATCACTTTATATTATTGAAACGTCCTTATGATCATAATTAGAATTTATTAGTTTACAAATTTACCATAATTCATATTTAGCGCATTTTAGAACTTAGTATTTGAAATTCAAAAAATTGAAGATTATAAGGGATATCGAATCTGAATTTTGCTATATGTTTTGCTGTGTACCTTCTTGTGAAGGTGGGTTTGTTGAAATTTAGAAATATTGTTCAGAATTGAATTTATAATGCTTCAAACTATATTTGTAATAAATGTTTCTTCCGTTATTTAATAAAATAACGGTATGAGTAACGAGTAAAACAAGACGCAGCAGAATTTGCACATCATCTTTTGGGTCTAATCACAAAGGAATGGAGATAAAATCTGGTTTCAATATCTCCTGCGATTTGTAAGAAAGAAGTACATACATAAAATTTGAAATTATAAACTTGAGGGAATTGCATTTATGAAAGAAAGGGGAAAGAGATATATATTGATGAAATCAAACTAAATTAAATACGTATTTTACATATTTCTATGTACACTATTGTGCTTTTAGAATTTTTCAAAAAAGAGAAAAAGTTATCGGTAATTCCATCTGTAAAATATTTCATTTCTGAAATTAGGAAGGAACGTCTGTATGCAAACGGTGACATATTTTCTTAACTATTTCTCGCTCGCTTGCCTTTACGCAGTTGAAAAAAAGAAAAGGATCCCGGCACGATGAGAAATGGTCGGTCATTCGATCGGTGCAATATGAGTATCCTTTTAAATGAATCAAGGAGAGTATTCCGCCAGTTTTTCACGGGTCACCCTCGGATTATTAGGTAAGCGAAAAATGTCCGTGTCCCTGGTTGAAAAACGAGTCAACGGATAGTTTCCGGTATTGATCGTTGCAAATATCACGGAGCCGGAAAAGAGCCGCGTGGAAACCCCTTTATATCAAACTATTAACACGTTCTTCCCGGCGCATTTTTTTGATATCTCTATGATCGGCGTGCACGATAAATAAATTTTTTTTATTTCCCTATGTATATTATCACGTTGTCCCTTCCCAGCTATCTAATTTCAAGTATGGTTTTTCAAATAAAATTATAAATATTTGTGGCCTACCAATGGCCCACGTCGGGTAAAACGTGTTAACATTACTTTCTGCTGAAAGATTTGTATCGATAACGATAGATTGAGGTTGCTTAAAGGTTACTTAAGAATTGATATATAAAAGAATATTTATTAACAAAGTTAAAAGCTGATAGATGTTTAGAGTTTCGTTAAAAAAGAGATTAAGAATTGTTTTAAACTTCTAAGGAAATGAAAGATGTATACAGACGTAATCTCAAAATAAATAAAAATATAATTTTCATAATATCGAATTTACCGAAAGCGTTTACGATTTTGTAATTGTTCACCTATACAAAGCAAGAAATTGATTTTTTCTCTGATATGGTTTTCATATTGTATTGAAAATGAAATAATTATATTACTTGCGTACTAACAATAAGTTTAACTTTGTTAGCTTTATAGCATCTTTTGTTTTTTCCAAGGAGTTAGAATGTTGTACTAAGCTATAAAGTTGGAATGTTCAAGAAATGTTTCAGAAATACGGTAAAATAACAAATTTGATGAATACATGGTGTAGAACTGAAGTTTTAAAAAAATATGTAGTTCACACAAAATTGTATACACATACTGCATGTTTTATACGTTTTCTTGTGTTTACTCATATAAAAAGAACTGTTCATTTATTTAAAATAACACTTACAATGTTTTGAGATTTTCAAGTTATCGTTGTTTTCTTAAATTTATCAATACACTTTTTCTGTATCTGAATAAAACATTAGAAGCCAAGTTCTTTAGCTTTCGAAAAATATAAGTCCGATTATTGAACTCCAAAATATTTCAACATTACCTAATGTTTACACAATATTTATGATCAGTCTACATGTATAAACACTTAACTGATTTCCTTTAAAAATATCTGCTATCGGCTGGAGACCATTACTGTTTGTTACAAACTGCTTATAGTGTGTTCCCTATCGAATATTTCGATTATATAGCATTTACTAAAAATGGTGTATAATTTAAGATCGAATAAACACAAGTATTACAATTACACGCTTCATACGTAATTGTTACAAAATCAAGAGTTCGTTTATTCTAAAAACGGTACTTATAAACGTGGAATTTGCAGTGAACGGAATAAATAAATTTATTTTAAACATAAAAGGTTGAAGACTAATAAGTAGATCCATAAAACAAAGTGAAGTACACGTAAGAGTCACAGAATCGGTGTTATAAAGCAAATGAAATATTCTTTTTAAATTGTTTTTTATTAAAATCAAATACCGTTGTGCATTTTATTAAAGTGATCAATGCTTTGTTAGAGCAACATTAATAAAATTCATAATTAAAGAAAACTGTACATAGTTCAATCCGAAACAGAGCTGAACCTTGACAAAATGATTAACTGAAAAAAAGCTTTATGGATTATTTATTTTATATGTATACGTAATTACAAATTCGTTTGAAACTAGCTTAAACTAATTTGTAATTTGTTTATTGCCCTTTATCGTTGCAAACACTCGAAACGAAAACTGAAAACACCATTAAACACAATTCATATCTTTGGTATTTATGCTGTATACAAGTGTATCATTTCGTGAAATTGGGTCAATATTCGTAAGAGGTTGATGTTTTTGTAAATTATTCGCAAAATACTTGGTACAAATTTTGATACTAAAGCTACACATCGATTTTTTCGTAGGTGAAGTTGCTTAAGTGTTACGAAGAGTATATCAGTTTTCTTTGTTTTAATGACTCGTTATAGCTTTTAATACACTAATAAATTTAATACGTTATTTCTTACAATAAAATTTGCGAGATGCTTAACTACAAATATTGCAAAATGAATTATCGTACGAATACTTGCTTCTCTCATTACTTCTATTGTTTTATGCACTTTACAAATTTGTCAATAAAACACATACAAGGTAAGTCAACTATTATCCGTAATGTGGCTAAAAATTTAATTGTAATACAAATAGGAAACGTACATGTACATTATTTTTCAACATAGTCCTCTTGCTTTTCAATGCATTTGGTCCATTGTTGCACAAGCTCCATGAAACCATTATAAAAGAAGGTTTTTTGTTGAGCTGCGAGCTAAGAATGCATCGCTTCTTTCACTGCTTCATCCGAGGCAAATCTACGGCACCTTAATGCCGCTTTGAATGGACCAAACAAGCGGGATGTCCGATGGGGCAAGGTCAAAACTACACGGAGGTTGAGCCTTCCGATAACAAAAAACTGATCACTGAACGTTGCTCTTCTTTGGTGCAAAGACAAAGCGGAGCGGCCATGGTTAATGGCACGATAGCGACAACGAGATTAACCTAGCAGGTTAATCTAACTTGTGCAGACATAACAGCAATTAAACCACGAATGCGTCATGTACGTTTCACGACGGTACTATCAATATAAAGAAAAATATAATTATTTACATTGCGGATAATTGTTGACTTTCCCTTGTACATGGAAATAACATTGTGGATAATTTTATCTGCTTGTCCTTTACCATTTTGATGAAATCGCAACTGTCGATTTCAAAACTATGAACAAACGAACAAATGCAACTACGATATTTTCAGTTAAACATCTCAGAAACTCATGATTTTTAGAAATAAATAACTAATATTTTTTTGTAAGAAAAGAACGAGCTGAATTCATTAGCGCATTGAAAATAATAGGATATTGAACAAATGTTTGAACATTAACAGCGATTTTGTTAAAACATCAGCTATCGTGTCGTTAGTATTTAAGTAACGTAATTTTACACAATCACTCGCGAAGTGGTTACAAATGTGATGTGTTTTGTTCTGTTATATAATATTCGTTGACTTACCCAAACATTAGTCGATTAAATTAGTTCATTGAATTAGCCCATTGAATTAGCCCATTGAATTAGCCCATTGAATTAGCCCATTAAAACTGTTTATGCACATTTAATTATTTATCAATTCTGATAACAAGGTTCGCAAAGATTTTGCTTCCTTACAAGCTTCAGAGGCGGCCACGCATTCAGACTCACAGCTAGAAACTGAACCGTACTTTGTTTCTTACTGTCTTTACTTATCGCATTTTTTCCCATCTAAAATGTGTAGCTAGTGATCGAACGTCTGTCCGCCTGCGAAGTCGGCATCTACTTAGGTAGTCTGTAATATTCAAATCAGATTTCTCATATTATAGTCGGTAAGTTATTGTTCCTTTTAGGTATTTTAATACTCACTTAGCTGTTTACGAATGATGTTCATTGTGATTATTATTGAATTTACTTAAATAGCTTACGAGATAAGAGATATCTGGTTTGGTGTAATATGCGAGAAAATTCAGACTTCCTATCAGTTCATAGTATGATTGATTGGCGCTTACAATTGTCTTAACAAGTTTATTTGCGACGCCTCGTAATAGAAGTTAAAAATATCTGTTCCTTCTGAACAAAAGTAAGAAAATATTATTATATATTTAGTATTTTTATATATACATGTAAACAATGAAGTGCGTTTATAATATCAAAACAAACAGCCTGTGCACAGCAGGCAAATCCGGCAGCCTGGAATTCCCGTGACTATCAGGCAATGTCCAATATCTCTTCCATACCAATTATACAATTTAAAGGAAAAGGAAAATGGATAAACATAAATTACCGTAAGCTATCCATTCCAAAGATTTAGATGATGACCAAAACTAAATGGACACGGATACAGAAAGGGAAATAAGTATGAATGAATAGAATTTACCAAATAAATAAAAAGGAAAAGACTAAGTAAAACAACTGATACCGAGAAGAAGGATAAATGGTTAATAGATTATACTCTAATCCCAACTTCAAACACGTACAAAATTTTGAACCACGTCAACGAATTCTCAACGAAAGAGACAAAACCACCACCAATATTCATCGAAGCCGATATCATGAATCCTCTAATGATGTTACTAAATCAACTATTAGACTGAAAATCATATACAATTTAAACAAAAGACAAATAAGGAAACAATGGCAGCGCAGGCGATTACCGCACTTGAAGACAGAACTTAATAGACTACCAAAAATATAAAAACAGAAATCAATAATTACAATAATATCAAATTCAACAGATATATTTCCAATCTCGATGCAACTGAAATAACAAATTACTCTTTGTGGAAAGCAGCCGAAAATATCAGAAGACCAATACAACCAATAACTCCTATCAAATGTTTGACCGGAGAATGGTCAAAAACGCCCAAACAACAGGCAAATACAATGGCGGACTGTTTTAAAGAGGTATTCATTAATGGCATTTGTCTCATTGCTAGTCTCAATAACAATAGTACTGAAGATCACACCAATCCTATTCAAGCAACAAAAAAAGGAGAATTCTAAACCGTAATTCGAAACCTTAATAACCATAAATCACCAGAAAAATGATTAGCCAGACAGAATCGTAGCCCAGATGCTGAAAGAACTATCGGTAAGAGGATTATGGTATATCACTATACTCACAAACGTAATTCTTCAAGTGGGATATTTCCCCTAAATATGGAAATGTGCAGAAATTATAACATTATTGTAGAGGATCAATTATGGTTTTTCTTATTTTCACTCTCCTTATTCTTTGTGGAAGGAGGATTGGGTCTGTGCGAGAGATCTTCGAAAATATATGTGCTCGATTAACAGTAAGAACTTTTACTGAAAAATGGAAAGAACCCGAATCGCTGACTCGTTCTTTTCTCTACGGAACCGGATGACTCACTGCCGAACAATCGCGCTCACAGATCTGACGATCGAGCTCGCGTCCTATGATCTTCCGGTGGCGCTCCACCGCGACTCGCACGCCACGTCGTGAAAATACGACCTTACATTATTAAAACCAGGAAAAAATCCTGTTTCTCAATCATACAGGCCAATATCATTGCTACCGACACTATCAAAGGTAATTGAAAAAGTTATGTATACAAGATTCATTACCATAGTTAACGATAAAGAAATTATTCCAAACCATCAATTCGGTTTCCGAGATAATCAGAACACCATCGAACAAAGTCATCGCATGGTTCAACAAATCATCCAGACATTACCAGCAAAAAAATACTTTTCAACACTATTTCTAGATATGGAAAAAGCTTTCGATAGAGTTTGGCGTCTAGGACTGATCGAGAAATTGCAACGTATGCCACCCACCCCACTACGTGAAATGATTATATCATACGTAGGCAACAGAAGTCTCACGGTAAAAATTGAAGACACTACCGACATCAAAGCTGCAGTACCTCAAGGAAGTGTACTAGCCCCTCTACTTTACACTATTTACACAGCTGACATCCCAACAGATGAAAACACTCAAATCTACACGTTCGAAGATGACACCGCAATAATCTCCAATCAAGATAATCTACATACTTCTACATTAAATCTTCAAAACCACATTAAGAAAGTGGATAACTGGTTAGATACTAACAGAATTGAAGTTAATACCGCTAAATTTGCACACATCATCTTTACCCTACGAAAAACGGAGCAATCAAATAACCTTAAACTGTACAATAGCATCATACCACTAGAAACCTGGGTGAAATATTTGGGACTTCATTTAGCCAAGAAACTTACAAGCAACCATCACATAATACAAAAAATTAAAAGTATTGAAATGCGAACCAAATCTATGATCTGGCTAATGCCCTGGAAAAGCAAGCTCCATACAAATAACGAATTACTCATATATAAATGTGCAATAAAACCAATTTGGACCTATGGAATCCAGCTCTGGGGAATGGCAGCAAAGTGACACATCCAAAAAATGGAAATCTTACAAGCAAAAATACTTCGCGCAATAATAAATCCTCATTGGTACATCAGGAATGACGACATCCGCGAAACTTTAAATGTTACCTCCGTACAGGAAGAAATTACTCGACTAACAAACGCAAAGATCGAAACAAAACACCCACCGAAACCCACTAACTGCAGACTGCTATGCGGACACAATTTGAAGAATAAAGCGCAAACATTCAAAAGACTTACTACCACCGTAATATTTCGTATATATGTCACCAAGTTAATTGTAGCATTTACCGTTTAAGATAACGGAAGTCAAACACTACTGTGCGCAATGATCCAGTTGACTGATTTTGGAATTGACGGATTGCGCCGTGTCGCCTGCCAATTTGTTTTTGGGCAACTTGTTCAAAGGAACTTCCGAATGATGACGTCCGCTATACGATTATAAGAAGTGACGTCGTTCAAAATGATACGCGGTATAAATGAAGTGTGTTGAACTAGTTCCGATTGAATGAACTTGTGTATGTAGTAGAACATTTGTGAGTTTGAATAACGAAATACGAATAACGAATAACAAAGAATGATTAAACTTGTAAGACTCGTTTGCGAATAAGGTAGATCGCTTGTGAATGAAGTGCGGCGCCGAAATGACTCGGTTTTATATGGAGGAGTGACTAGTTCGACTAGTCACTCCTCCATAGCTCAAGACGATACGCTAATTGGTTAAAGTCAATAATTCGAGACTCCAATCAGCGTATGCCTTGAGTGCCTCCAACCCCCGTTGTTGTGCCCTTAGCACGCGTTTCGTGAACGAGGGTGGGGTGAGCCACTCGGTTCCCGAATTTCGGCAACGAGGGGGAAAGTTCTTCCGGGCCCGTGTAGCTCTCGCATGTGGGTACCGGCTGGGCGCCGGGCCTTTCGGAAGTCCTTTATTTATGACATGCTCTTGGCTACTGCGGAATTACGATAACTCGAAATTAAACTATTGTCCCTCTACGGACGTTAAGAGGGTTCAAAAAAAGGCAAAACGGCTAAAACTTCCTAATCCTCAAAAGTAGCATTACCGGTACGCTCGTGTCGTAAATGCCGATGGAAAACATCCGCGGCTGTTCCGTCCTACAAACTGTTACATAAATATTTGTAAATATTTTTTTTAAATAAACACAAGTAGTAAAGGAATATATATATATATACATATAAAGTTTGCAACAGCTAAAGGGATTTCTACTAGAGTACAGTTTTCAACATTACATTTTTGTAATAATTTTTCTATATAGAAACATTGATTGATATCGATTCTGTTTTCTCTGGTGACTCGCATACCTAGTACATTGTTTACTAAATCCAGCTGCCTAATTTCGAATTGTGATTCTAAATTTGGCCTTAAACGAGTTCTTTATTACTTACCAAATTATCCCTCTCTTATATTTGTATAATTGTAGATCTTTATAACCGCAATCATTTGAAGTTAATTCTGATATATTGTTTTGAACATACCAAAAGTACAAAACGATCAGCTCTTTGTAATACTAGCCAATTGGATGCAATTTATTTCAATTTTCATCTTTTTTTTCTACAGACAAATGGAAGGAAATATATCTATAAAAAACATTTAAATACTTAAACAGTGTTTATTGTTGATAATTCTGTGCGGCAGTGTAATTACCCGTAGAATTAATCAGCGCTGTCTAATGTTCAAATTATAATACGCCCATTTTGGAAGTTCCACGAGAGTAATGACAGATAGAGATCGCACACGCCGAGAAAAAAACGTATGAAACGTAAAGTGAATTTAACGCCCGAACAACTTTGCACTATAAATGGTAATGGTCTCTGCTCGCAGTTAGTTAACCACCTGACTCCGTAGTTCTACGCATCTTTGCCCAATCCAGAATCAAGAGAGAGAGAGAGAGAGTGTCTTGTTTTCGGTTTAGTCTAGGTAAACTAGGAATTTCAATTGTCTGTCCTATTGTGAATGAGAACAACTTTATACCGTGGAAAGAATTGACGATTGTTATTTATTCTTTGAATCTTTTATGTGCTTATTAATACAGAACTGTGGAGGATAGAAAATCTTTAATTAAAAAGTTTAATGTAAATAGTAAATATAATATTTATTACATATACCTAAATTCACGTTTACTCCTATTATAACATAAATATGAGTTTTATACCTAAGTTATTACTTTTAACTATAATAATAAATTTAAAACCATGGTTAAATCACTTATGAAAATATCTGATAAACAACAATGAAGAAGTTTTAGTCTATTTATAAGCGATCATATAAATAGTGAGCAATCATGACTAATTTTGCTAAAATACTGAAATGAGATATTAATGTCAAATACTTTGCAGTATATATTTTTACATTTGAAGTATGAAATAGTATTCTTCTTTGCACTATTTCAAATTTGCTTAAATTTCTTTCGTTTCGTAATGCTTTGAAGGTAATATAAGTACAATATAGGTACTATTTTTAAACAAATAAAACAAAGACAGTTTTAAAATTTGTCGAAGAGTAAAACTAAATTTAACGGGAAGGGTGGACAAGTAATTCTTAAAGGTGTAAATTCATTTTCGCTGTTTTTTCGTTTCATCGTGTGCTTAAAAAAATATTGGTTATTAAAACTTTTCACTGGTTTTGAATTTGTCTTTCACTAAAAGTTACTTAATTTCATTCATGATTTATTAATTTTTTGAATTTCAAAAGATCCTTCTGTAAAAACGTTTTTTACGCGTGGGAAACAAAGAAAATTTTAATTTTTAATAATTCTAATTATTACTTCTTTTTTATCGAAGTTTATTTATTAAATTTATGCGTTTTCAAGATAGCAGGCAATATGAATACAGTATGAAAACACGTACAACAATAAAATAAAATCCATACATGCAGATCATGATACATTATTCATTGTTTTCGTGTACTAGAAATCAGCTTCAAAATTGTGAGCTTTTGGATTAAATAAATATCATTTATATTCTTCTTAAATTAAAAAGAATTGTTACTGGATAAGTATTGTCTCTCGATTTTTTTTACTGAGGAGTGTAAAGTTAATTTCTGTTTTTGTTAATAACTATATTTTCATATGATCACGTTATAAGTTAATAACTAATACTTTTACTCTTGTTCTCAATTATATCATATTAAAATGTTTTAGATACTGAATTACATAAAATTCCGAAAGTCAATGAAAATGGGCTTCTTATATTTCTTCCTTATGATCGCCGTCAACAATGAATTCAAACTCATCATTACTGTGTCTCTGTTAAATCTTAGATAATGATTTTGTTATTATTCCATGTAATTCTTTTGCATTTCCAGGGTATTAGAGGTGCCGTACATTGTATAGCTATGCTACAGTCCAAAAGTTTAGAAGGAATTTGCGGTTTATATCTATGTATGAAACCCAGCCAATTTTCCTCTTAAGTCAAAATTAATAGATGCAACATATTTTTGTAACAATTCTCTGTATTTTGTTTTTCTAACAAAGATCCTTAAAACAATCCTTGGTGTTAAAAATTTTTTTAATTCCTAGAATATGTAGTGCTTCTAAACTGTTTGCTAATAATGTACATATCTATAAATCAAACATATAACGTACATCGCCAGCGCATTCCACGACCAATCAGTTGCTATTCCAACATCATATGATAAAAGTTGAATCGTGCTTCTTTAATGAAAGCAAAGATAATATTGAACTTGGTATCATGCTTGCTTAAATATACATGGAAAATCTAAATTTTGTTTTAATACTTTGTTATTACCATTATATTGTCTAAAATTTACTGTAGTACTATAATATCGAGCATAATATTCGAATTACATGTGTAATAAACATTTTCGATAGTTAAGTTTACACTCTATTGTGCTGTATATTCTTTTTTTTTTAATTAAGGGCTTAACGTCGCATTGACAGCGCGGTAATTAGCGTCATAAACCGTTTTTTGTTGGTCTTAGATGTATTCATAAAGTTGTCTATTGTTTTGGATGAAACTGAGGCTATTTTTGGCATTTTCTGTGTTGCTGAAGATTTTTTTTACTGAGTTAGGAACCTACCTTTGCCTGGGTTCGTGAGGTCTCGTATTCCTTACAGAAAAATAAAATATGTTCGATGGTTAAGGGATGTTGACACTTGTTGCAGTGGGGCGAGGGTGTTTTCTTCAGAAGGTGTTCCTGTGTAATCCTAGAGTGTCCGATCTGGATCCTATTTAGCACGACTTGGCCCCTTCTATTAACTGGTCTTCCTATTCCATTTCCAAAGAAGTCGTCTGAGCTATTACTTAATTTATTTGGTTTCTTAGCGTTCCATTCGAGGTTCCAGGTTTGTTTGATTCGAGATGCTAATACTTTCTGATAGTCTCGGTAGGGTATAGGTATGGTATCTGATGGAGGTATACTAAGTGCTTCTTTAGAGGCTTTGTCTGCAAATTCATTGCCTCTGATTCCTTGGTGCGAGGGGATCCATACAAGTATAATTTAGGTGTTGTTATTAAGGACTTCCGAATGAAGTTCTAATATATCTCTTACTATGGGATTGTCATCGGGAGGTTGTTTTTGTTCAGTAGAACAAAGCAGGATAAGAATGAGAAAGAAAAATATATGTATGTTACCTCCACCTAAAATATTTGTAAAGTATTTCAATGAGTCAGTAAGTTAGTAATTCATTTTTATTCAGTATTTTACTTCCCAGTATGTTGTAGTAACTCGATGCGTTGTCATAATCGGAATCTTACTAAATTATCATTACCGTAAACCATAACTATCTAAATTTCATAAATTATAAAAATGATTGTAATACCACATTAATTAGCAAAGTAATAATCGACATTATTCAATTACTATAGTATTATATTTCGGTTTCAATTGATAATTTTGATTCAGTCCATCATAATGATGGGATACAGTAACCGAAGGTACGTGCGTACAGTAGTATCGTTATAATGAAGCATACAGTTATTTGTACAGTATTGTCTTGTATAAGTCGTCGTTCTTGTGACGTTGTCAATTACATATTTACTACGTAGTTTCTTTATCCTCCACACTACTTTAGTAATTCTCGTAACGAGTACGACAGGTTACGAGTAAATGAAACAATACGATTTCTTTTCTTTTTCAGGGTATTATATCACCAGCTTTGGCAAATTTAACAAGCTGACTCAGCTTGGATCTATCCATCAATTAGCGAACGTATTGTTTAAAAAATTATTACTATATGAAGAAAATCAGGCAGAACACCATTGTGCATAAACCATAAGTTTTGCCTAATATTCGAGGATTCATCATCTAATAGCTTCCGAATATTATCCTGTAGAAACTTGAAACAATTAGATTTACTTAGTCGACTTGGCAAAAAGCATGGTTCCAGATCATCTCCTACAGGTCTTTCCAATCCGTTAACAGCCTGTTAGATTTAAAAGTTTGAAAGGAAATAAAAAAGGTTGGACTAATGCCTGATGACGGTTTTGGGGTAAGTGCCGTGTGGTTCATCACAGTCCTCCTTCCGGAAGGCTGCATAGCCTTACCCACTCCGTGGCCAGATCCTACAGGACAAAGATACATTCCTTTTTGCGACGCAACGTCGGGTTGCTCGCAAATGTTTAGGCTTTCCCGCGACTAATATAAACAATACCCCCCTTGGCGCCCGATGGCTGCACGCCTCCAAGGCGTCAGCCGTCAAGTGGTGCTTTGGGGTTGCATTCATACTTTCTAACATGTTCTCTCGCCAGGCACACCAGATACCCAGTCATAAATCGGTCACTCGCCTAAATTACGGTCTAGGCCCTTTTTCAGCGACCACCCAAAATGCGGTGTCGCTAACAAGCCGATTAAATTGTTGATGCCTACGGACAAACATATCGAACATTTTCCGTAATTATCCAATGTAGGACATATTATGTTCAAATAAAGTTATTTACTTCTTTTAGTGTGTAGATTCACCCCCTGCAATATTGATATTTATTTAGAAATTACCCTGTGTGTGGTTTTATTATCTATGCGTATTACCGAATTACGCAATTCTTTCGTAGAATTTAATGGGGTTGTAAATCGAACTTAATGCTCGATCGCGAAGTTAATTTCTGAATACTGGTTATGGTGAAATGCATCAGAACAAGCCGAGTTAAAATAATGTGAGTTTTAAACAAAAATTTAAAACTCGACATTTGGTTTATTTGAGTCTAATGGTATGTACGTGTGTTATAAGGTATAGTTTCAAAGTTTTTCGTAATTTTCTTCATCTTCTTAACCAGGTTCAGTGTTTTATAAATTTGTGTTTTATATGA
>JAOPTO010002131.1:0-12150 GCA_033822845.1 Tetrapedia diversipes | reverse complement strand
ATTCTACAGGAGCATAACTTGAATTTTCAATTATCTACCCGTACATTACCAGTAAATTCAAGTGTCTTCCTGAACCTATCCTGTAGATTCAAGTGCTGACCAGCACCAAACCTAGAAGTTCATACATCTGACCGAACCTAACCTATAATTACATGAATCTACCCGAAAATAACTCGTAATTTCGCAAGCAATACATCCTTTTTGAGCCATCCATACACTAATAGCCTGTAATATCGAGTATCTACCGGAACATAACATGTATTTTAATTAGTCTACATGTACATAACCAGTAATTTTAAGTGTCTTCCTGAACCTGACCTGTAGATTCAAGTGCTGACCAGCACCGAACCCAGAAGTTCATACATCTGACAGAACCTAACCTATAATTACATATCTCTAACAGAATATAACCCGTAATTTCGCAAGCAAAACATGCCTTTTGAGCCATTTTTACACTCCTAGCCAGTAATATCCAGTAACTACCGGAACATAACTTGTATTTTCATTTATCTACCTGTATATAACCAGTAAATTCAAGTGTCTTCCAGAACCTAACCTGTAGATTCAAGTGCTGACCCACACCGAACATACACGTTCATACATCTAACAGAACTTAACCTATAATTACATATATCCGCCGGAATATAACCCGTAATTTCGCAAGCAAAACATGCCTTTTTAGCCGTTTTTACACTCCTAGCCAGTGATATCGAGACTCTACCGGAACATAACTTGTATTTTCATTTATCTACCTGTACATAGCCAGTAAATTCAGGTGTCTTCCTGAACCTAACCCGTAGATTCAAGTGCTGAGCATCACCGAAACTAGAATTTCATACATCTGACAGAACCTAACCTATAATTACATATATCTACCCGAATATAACTCGTAATATCGCAAGCAACACATGCTTTTTGAGCCATCCATACACTCCCAGCCAGTAACATCGAGTATCTACCTGAACATAAATTGTATTTTCATTTATCTATCTGTACATAGCCAGTAAATTCAGGTGTCTTCCTGATCCTAACATGTAGCTTCAAGTACTGTCCAGCACCGAACCTTGAATTTCATACATCTAACCTATAATTACATATATCTACCCGAATATAACCCGTAATTTTGCAAGCAAAGCATGCCTTTTGAGCCATTTTTACACTCCTAGCCAGTAATATGGAGTATCTACCGGAACAAAACTTGTATTTTCATATATCTTCTTGTACATAACCAGCAAATTCAAGTGCCTTCTTAAATGTAACCTGTGGTTTCAAGTGCTGACCAGAACCGAACCTAGAATTTCATACATATAACCGAACCTAACCTATAATTACATACATCTACCCGAATATAACCCGTAATTTCGTAAGCAAAACATGCCATCTGAGCCATTTTTACACTCCCAGCCAGTCACATCGAGTATCTACCGGAACATAACTTGTATTTTCACTTATCTATCTGTACATAGCCAGTAAATTCAAGTTTCTTCCCGAACCTAACCTGTAGTTTCAAGTGCTGGGCAGCACCGAACCTAGAATTTCATGCATCGAACAGGACCTAACCTATAATTACATATATCCCCCGGAATATAACCCGTAATTTCGCAAGCAAAACATGCCTTTTGAGCCGTTTTTACACTCCTAGCCAGTGATATCGAGACACTACCGGAACATAACTTGTACTTTCATTTATCACCCTTTACATAACCGGTAAATTCAAGTGTCTTCCTGAACCTTACCTGTAGTTTCAAGTACTGACCAGCACCGAACCTTGAATTTCATACAAACAACAACACCTAACCTATAATTACATACATCTACCCGAATATAACCCGTAATTTCGCAGGCAAAACATGCTATCTGAGCCATTTTTACACTCCCAGCCAGTAACATCGAGTATCTAACCGGAACATAAATTGTATTTTCATTTATCTATCTGTACATAGCCAGTAAATTCTAGTTTCTTCCCGAACCTAACATGTAGTTTCAAGTACTGACCAGCACCGAACCTTGAATTTCATACATCTAACAGAACCTAACCTATAATTACATACATCTACCCGAATATAACCCGTAATTTCGCAAGCAGGACAATCCTTTAGAGCCATTTTTACACTTCCAGCCAGTAATATCGGGTATCTAACGGAACATAACATGTATTTTCATTTATCTATCTGTACATAGCCAGTAAATTCAAGTTTCTTCCCGAACCTACCATGTAGTTTCAAGTACTGACCAGCACCGAACCTTGAATTTCATACATCTAACAGAACCTAACCTATATATCTACCAGAATATAACCCGTAATTTCGCAAGCAAAATATGACTTTTGGGCCATCCATCCTCTCCTAGCCAGTTATATCGAGTATCTACCGGAACATAACTCGTACTTTCATCTATCACCGTGTACATAACCGATAAATTCAAGCGTCTTCCTGAACCTAACCTGTAGATTCAAGTGCTGACCAGCACCGAACCTAGAATTTCATTCATCTAACAAAACCTAATCTATAAATACATATATCAGCCAGAATATAACCCGTAATTTCGGAAGCAAAATATGACTTTTGGGCCATCCATCCACTCCTAGCCAGTAATATGGAGTATCTACCGGAACAAAACTTGTATTTTCATATATCTTCCTGTACATAACCAGCAAATTCAAGTGCCGTCCTGAACCTAACCTGTGGCTTCAAGTGCTCATCAGCACCGAACCTAGAATTTCATACATATAACAGAACCTAACCTATAATTACATACATCTACCCGAATATAACCCGTAATTTCGCAAGCAGGACAATCCTTCAGAGCCATTTTTACACTTCCAGCCAGTAACATCGAGTATCTACCGGAACATAAATTGTATTTTCATTTATCTATCTGTACATAGCCAGTAAATTCAAGTTTCTTCCCGAACCTACCATGTAGTTTCAAGTACTGTCCAGCACCGAACCTTGAATTTCATGGATCTAACAGAATCTAACCTATAATTACATATATCTACCAGAATATAACCCGTAATTTCGAAAGCAAAATGTGACTTTTGGGCCATCCATCCACTCCTAGCCAGTTATATTGAGTATCTACCGGAACATAACTTGTATTTTCATTTATCTATCTGTACATAGCCAGTAAATTCATCTGTCTTCCTGAGTCTAACCTGTTGTTTCAAGTACTGACCTGCACCGAACCTAGAATTTCATACATCTAACAGAACCTAACCTATAATTTCATATATCTACCCGAATATAACCCGTAATTTTGCAAGCAAAACATGCTTTTTGAGCCATTTTCACACTCCCAGCCAGTAACATCGAGTATCTGCGGGAACATAAATTGTATTTTCATTTATCTATCTGTACATAGCCAGTAAATTCAAGTTTCTTCCCGAACCTAACCATTAGTTTCAAGTATTGACCAGCACCGAACCTAGTATTTCATGCATCTAACCGAACCTAAGCTGTAATTACATATATCTACCAGAACATAACCCGTAATTTCGCAAGCAACATATGACTTTTGGGCCATCCATCCACTCCTAGCCAGTTATATTGAGTATCTACCGGAACATAACTTGTATTTTCATTTATCTATCTGTACATAGCCAGTAAATTCAAGTGTCTTCCTGAACCTAACCTGTAGTTTGAAGTACTGACCAGCACCGAACCTAGAATTTCATACATCTGACAGAAGCTAACCTATAATTACATATATCTACCAGAAAATAACTCGTAATATCGCAAGCAAGACATGCTTTTTGAGCCATCGATACACTCCTAGCCAGTGATATCGAGACTCTACCGGAACATAACTTGTACTTTCATTTATCACCCTGTACATAACCGGTAAATTCAAGTGTCTTCCTGAACCTTACCTGTAGTTTCAAGTGCTGACAAGCAGCGAACCTAGAATTTCATTCATCTAACAAAACCTAACCTATAATTACATATATCTACCCGAATATAACCCGTAATTTTGCAAGCAAAACATGCCTTTTGAGCCATTTTTACAATCCTAGCCAGTAATATGGAGTATCTACCGGAATAAAACATGTATTTTCATATATCTTCCTGTACATAACCTGCAAATTCAAGTGCCTTCCTGAACCTAACCTGTGGTTTCAAGTGCTGACCAGCACCGATCCTAGAATTTCATACATATAACATAACCTAACCTATAATTACATACATCTACCCGAATATAACCCGTAATTTCGCAAGCAAAACATGCCATCTGAGCCATTTTTATACTCCCAGCCAGTAACATCGAGTATCTACCGGAACATAACTTGTATTTTCATTTATCTACCTGTACATAGCCAGTAAATTCAAGTGTCTTCCTGAACCTAACCTGTAGTTTCAAGTGCTGACCAGCACCGAACCTAGAATTTCACACATCTAACTGAACCTAACCTATAATTACATATATCTACCCGAATATAATCGTCATTCGCAAGCAAAACATGCTTTTGAGCCATCCATACACTCTTACCAGTAATATCGAGTATCTACCGGAACATAACTTGTATTTTCATTTATCTACCTGTACATAACCAGTAAATTCAAGTGTCTTCCTGAACCTAACCTGTAGTTTCAAGTGCTGACCAGCACCGAACCTAGAATTTCATACATCTAACAGAACCTAACCTATAATTACATATATCTACCCGAATATAACCCGTAATTTCGAAAGCAAAATGTGCCTTTTGAGCCATCCATACACTCCTAGCCAGTAATATCGAGTATCTACCGGAACATAACTTGTATTTTCATTTATCTACCTGTACATAACCAGTAAATTCAAGTGTCTTCCTGAACCTAACCTGTAGTTTCAAGTGCTGACCAGCACCGAACCTAGAATTTCATACATCTGACAGAACCTAACCTATAATTACATATATCTACCCGAAAATAACCATAATTTCGCAAGCAAACATGCCTTTCGAGCCTTCCATACACTCCTAGCCAGTAATATCGAGTATCTATCGGAACATAACTTGTATTTTCATTTATCTACCTGTACATAACCAGTAAATTCAAGTGTCTTCCTGAACCTAACCTGTAGTTTCAAGTGCTGACCAGCACCGAACCTAGAATTTCATACATCTAACAGAACCTAACCTATAATTACATATATCTACCCGAATATAATCCATAATTTAACAAGAAAAACAAGCCTTTGAGCCTTCCATACTCTCCTAGCCAGTAATATCGAGTATCTACCGGAACATTACTTGTATTTTCATTTATCTACCTGTACATAGCCATTAAATTCAAGTGTCTTCCTGAACCTAACCTGTAGTTTCAAGTGCTGACCAGCACCGAACCTAGAATTTCATACATCTAACAGAACCTAACCTATAATTACATATATCTACCCGAATATAACCCATAATTTAACAAGAAAACAAGCCTTTTGAGCCTTCCATACTCTCCTAGCCAGTAATATCGAGTATCTACCGGAACATTACTTGTATTTTCATTTATTTACTTGTACATCAGTAAATTCAAGTGTCTTCCTGAACCTAACGTGTAGTTTCAAGTGCTGACAATCACCGAACCTAGAATTTCATACATCTAACGGAACCTAACCTATAATTACATATATTACCCGAATATAACCCATAATTTAACAAGAAAAACAAGCCTTTTGAGCCTTTCATACTCTCCTAGCCAGTAATATCGAGTATCTACCGGAACATTACTTGTATTTTCATTTATCTACCTGTACATAACCAGTAAATTGAAGTGTCTTCCTGAACCTAACCTGTAGTTTCAAGTGCTGACCAGCACCGAACCTAGAATTTCATACATCTAACAGAACCTAACCTATAATTACATATATCTACCCGAATATAACCCATAATTTCACAAGCAAAACAAGCCTTTGAGCCTTCCATACACTCCTAGCCAGTAATATCGGAGTATCTACCGGAACATTACTTGTATTTTCATTTATACTGAACATAACCAGTAAATTCAAGTGTCTTCCTGAACCTAATCTGTAGTTTCAAGAGCTGACCAGCAACGAACCTAGAATTTCATACATCTAACAGAACCTAACCTATAATTACATATATCTACCAGAATATAACCCGTAATTTCGCAAGCAAAATATGACTTTTGGGCCATCCATCCACTCCTAGCCAGTAATATCGGGTATCTACCGGAACATAACTTGTATTTTCATTTATCTATGTGTACATAGCCAGTAAATTCAAGTTTCTTCCCTAACCTAACATGTAATTTCAAGTACTGACCAGCACCGCACCTTGAATTTCATACATCTATCAGAACCTAACCTATAATTACATATATCTACCCGAATATAACCCATATTTTCACAAGCAAAACAAGCCTCCTGAGCCTTCCATACTCTCCTAGCCAGTAATATCGAGTATCTAGCGGAACATAACTTGTATTTTCATATATCTCCCTGTACATAACCAGTAAATTCAAGTGTCTTCCTGAATCTAACGTGTAGTTTCGAACGCTGACCATCACCGGACCTAGAATTTCATACTTCTAACAGAACCTAACCTATAATTAGATATATATATATACCCGAATATCACTCGTAATTTCGCACGCAGCACGTGCTCCTTGAGCCATCCATACACTCCCAGCCAATAATATCGAGTATCTGCCGTAACATAACCTGTATTTTCATTTATCTACCTGTACACAATCAGTAAATTCAAGTGTCTTCCTGAACCTAAACTGTAGTTTCCAGTGCTGACTAGCACCGAACCTATAAGTTCATACATCTAACAGAACCTAACCTATAATTACATATATATACCCGAACATAACCCGTAATTTCGCAAGCAAAGCATGCCTTTTGAGCCATCCTTACACTCCTAGCCAGTGATATCGAGACTCTACCGGAACATAACTTGTACTTTCATTTATCTACCTGTACACAATCAGTAAATTCAAGTGCCTTCCTGAACCTAACCTGAAGTTTCAAGTACTGACCAACACCGAATCTACAATTTCATAAATCTAACAGAACCTAACCTATAATTACATATATCTATCCGAATATAACCCATATTTTCACAAGCAAAACAAGCCTTTTGAGCCTTCCATACTCTCCTAGCCAGTAATATCGAGTATCTACCGGAACATTACTTGTATTTTCATTATCACCCCTGTACATAACCAGTAAATTCAAGTGTCTTCCTGAACCTAACCTGTAGTTTCAAGTGCTGACCAGCACCGAACCTAGAATTTCATACATCTAACTGAACCTAACCTATAATTACATATATCTACCCGAATATAATCCATAATTTCGCAAGCAAAACATGCCTTTTGAGCCTTCCATATACTCCTAGCCAGTAATATCGAGTATCTACCGGAACATAACTTGTATTTTCATTTATCTACCTGTACATAACCAGTAAATTCAAGTGTCTTCCTGAACCTAACCTGTAGTTTCAAGTGCTGACCAGCACCGAACCTAGAATTTCATACATCTAACAGAACCTAACCTATAATTACATATATCTACCCGAATATAACCCATAATTTCGCAAGCAAAACAAGCCTTTTGAGCCATCCATACTCTCCTAGCCAGTAATATCGAGTATCTACCGGAACATTACTTGTATTTTCATTTATCTACCTGTACACAACCAGTAAATTCAAGTGTCTTCCTGAACCTAACCTGTAGTTTCAAGTGCTGACCAGCACCGAACCTAGAATTTCATACATCTAACGGAACCTAACCTATAATTACATATATCTACCCGAATATAACCCATAATTTCGCAAGCAAAACATGCCTTTTGAGCCATTCCATACACTCCTAGCCAGTAATATCGAGTATCTACCGGAACATAACTTGTATTTTCATTTATCTACCTGTACATAACCATTAAATTCAAGTGCCTTCCTGAACCTAACCTGTAGTTTCAAGTGCTGACCAACACCGAACCTAGAATTTCACAATCTAACAGAACCTAACCTATAATTACATATATCTACCCGAATATAATCCATAATTTCGCAAGCAAAACAAGCCTTTTGAGCCTTCCATACTCTCCTAGCCAGTAATATCGAGTATCTACCGGAACATAACTTGTATTTTCATTTATCTACCTGTACATAACCAGTAAATTCAAGTGTCATCCTGAACCTAACCTGTAGTTTCAAGTGCTGACCAGCACCGAACCTAAATTTCAAACATCTAACAGAACCTAACCTATAATTACATATATCTACCCGAATATAATCCATAATTTCGCAAGCAAAACATGCCTTTGAGCCTTCCATACTCTCCTAGCCAGTAATATCGAGTATCTACCGGAACATAACTTGTATTTTCATTTATCTACCTGTACATAACCAGTAAATTCAAGTGTCTTCCTGAACCTAACCTGTAGTTTCAAGTGCTGACCAGCACCGAACCTAGAATTTCATACATCTAACAGAACCTAACCTATAATTACATATATCTACCCGAATATAATCCATAATTTCGAAGCAAACACGCCTTTCGAGCCTTCCATATACTCCTAGCCAGTAATATCGAGTATCTACCGGAACATTACTTGTATTTTAATTTATCTACCTGTACATAACCAGTAAATTCAAGTGTCTTCCGAACCTAACCTGCAGGTTCAAGTGCTGACCAGCACGCAACCTAGAATTTCATACATCTAACGAACCTAACCTATAATTACATATATCTACCCGAATATAACCCATAATTTCGCAAGCAAAACACGCCTTTTGAGCCATCCATACTCTCCTAGCCAGTAATATCGAGTATCTACCGGAACATTACTTGTATTTTCATTTATCTACCTGTACATACCATCTAAATTCAAGTGTCTTCCTGAACCTAACCTGTAGTTTCAAGTGCTGACCAGCACCGAACCTAGAATTTCATACATCTAACTGAACCTAACCTATAATTACATATATCTACCCGAATATAATCCATAATTTCGCAAGCAGACAAGCCTTTCGAGCCTTCCATACTCTCCTAGCCAGTAATATCGAGTATCTACCGGAACATAACTTGTATTTTCATTTATCTACCTGTACAAGCCATTAAATTCAAGTGTCTTCCTGAACCTAACCTGTAGTTTCAAGTGCTGACCAGCACCGAACCTAGAATTTCACACATCTAACTGAACCTAACCTATAATTACATATATCTACCCGAATATAATCCATAATTTCGCAAGCAAAACATGCCTTTGAGCCTTCCATACTCTCCTAGCCAGTAATATCGAGTATCTACCGGAACATAACTTGTATTTTCATTTATCTACCTGTACATAACCAGTAAATTCAAGTGTCTTCCTGAACCTAACCTGTAGTTTCAAGTGCTGACCAGCACCGAACGTAGAATTTCATACATCTAACAGAACCTAACCTATAATTACATATATCAACCCGAATATAATCCATAATTTCGCAAGCAAAACATGCCTTTCGAGCCTTCCATATACTCCTAGCCAGTAATATCGAGTATCTATCGGAACATAACTTGTATTTTCATTTATCTACCTGTACATAACCAGTAAATTCAAGTGTCTTCCTGAACCTAACCTGTAGTTTCAAGTGCTGACCAGCACCGAACCTAGAATTTCATACATCTAACAGAACCTAACCTATAATTACATATATCAGCCCGAATATAATCCATAATTTCGCAACCAAGACAAGCCTTTAGAGCTTCCATACTCTCCTAGCCAGTAATATCGAGTATCTACCGGAACATTACTTGTATTTTCATTTATCTACCTGTACATAGCCATTAAATTCAAGTGTCTTCCTGAACCTAACCCTGTAGTTTCAAGTGCTGACCAGCACCGAACCTAGAATTTCATACATCTAACAGAACCTAACCTATAATTACATATATCTACCCGAATATAATCCATAATTTCGCAAGCAAGACATGCCTTTCAGAGCCTTCCATACACTCCTAGCCAGTAATATCGAGTATCTACCGGAACATTACTTGTATTTTCATTTATCTACCTGTACATAACCAGTAAATTCAAGTGTCTTCCTGAACCTAACCTGTAGCTTCAAGTGCTGACCAGCACCGAACCTAGAATTTCAAACATCTAACGAACCTAACCTATAATTACATATATCTACCCGAATGTAACCGTAATTTCGCAAGCAAGACATGCTTTTTGAGCCATCCATACACTCCTAGCCAGTAATATCGAGTATCTACCGGAACATAACTAGTATTTTCATTTATCTATCTGTACATAGCCAGTAAATTCATGTGTCTTCCTGAACCTAACCCGTAGATTCAAGTGCTGACCAGCACCGCACCCAGAATTTCATACATCTAACCGAACCTAACCAATAATTACATAAATCTACCCGAATATATCACACAATTTCGCAAGCAAAACACGCCTTTTGTGCCATCCATACAGTGCTAGCCAGTAATATCGGGTATCTACAGGAACATTACTTGTATTTTCATTTATCTACCTGTACATAGCCATTAAATTCAAGTGACTTCCTGAACCTAACCTGTTGTTTCAAGTGCTGACCAGCACCGAACCTAGAATTTCATACATCTAACGGAACCTAACATATAATTACAAATATCTACCCGAATGTAAACCATAATTTCGCAAGCAAGACATGCCTTTAGAGCCTTCCATACTCTCCCAGCCAGTAATATCGAGTATCTACCGGAACATAACTTGTATTTTCATTTATCTACCTGAACATAACCAGTAAATTCAAGTATCTTCCTGAACGTAACCTGTAGTTTCAAGTGCTGACCAGCACCGAACCTAGAATTTCACACATCTAACTGAAACTAACCTATAATTACATATATCTACCCGAATATAATCCATAATTTCGCAAGCAATACAAGCCTTTAGGGCCTTCCATACTCTCCTAGCCAGTAATATCGAGTATCTACCAGAACATTACTTGTATTTTCATTTATCTACCTGTACATAGTCATTAAATTCAAGTGTCTTCCTGAACTTAACCTGCAGATTCAAGTGCTGACGAGCACCGAACCTAGAATTTCATACATGTAACCGAACCTAACCTATAATTACATATATCTACCCGTATGTAACCCATAATTTCACAAGCAAGACAAGCATTTAGTGACTTCCATACCCTCCTAGCCAGTAATATCGAGTATCTACCGGAACGTTAATTGTATTACCATTTATCTACCTGTACATAGCCATTAAATTCAAGTGTCTTCCTGAACCTAACCTGTAGTTTCAAGGGATGACCAGCACCGAACCTAGAATTTCATACATCTAACTGAACCTAACCTATAATTACATATATCTACCCGAATGTAACCCATAATTTCGCAAGCAAGACAAGCCTTTAGAGCCTTCCATACGCTCCTAGCCAGTAATATCGAGTATCTACCGGAACATTTCTTGTATTTTCATTTATCTACCTGTACATAGCCATTAAATTCAAGTGTCTTCCTGAACTTAACCTGTTGTTTCAAGTGCTGACCAGCACCGAACCTAGAACTTCATACATCTAACAGAACATCACCTATAATTACATATATCAACCCGAATATAATCCATAATTTCGCAACCAAGAAAAGCCTTTATAGCCTTCCATACTCTCCTAGGCAGTAATATCGAGTATCTACCGGAACATAACTTGTATTTTCATTTATCTACCTGTACATAACCAGTAAATTCAAGTATCTTCCTGAACCTACCCTGTAGTTTCAGGTGCTGACCAGCACCGAACCTAGAATTTCGCACATCTAACTGAACCTAACCTATAATTACATATATATACGCGAATATAATCCTTAATTTCGCAAGCAGAACATGTCTTTCGAGCCTTCCATATACTCCTAGCCAGTAATATCGAGTATCTATCAGAACATAACTTGTATTTTCATTTATCTACCTGTACAAGTCCATTAAATTCAAGTGTCTTCCTGAACCTAACCTGTAGTTTCAAGTGCTGACCAGCGCCGAACCTTGAATTTCACACATCTAACTGAACCTAACCTATAACTGCATATATCTACCAGAATGTAACCAATAATTTCGCAAGCAAGGCAAGCCTTTAGAGCATTCCATACTCTCCTAGCCAGTAATATCGAGTATCTACCGGAACATTACTTGTATTTTCATTTATCTACCTGTACATAGTC
>JAOPTO010002130.1:0-12734 GCA_033822845.1 Tetrapedia diversipes | reverse complement strand
TGGATTCAGGCAAAACGCAGTATGAGGCAAAGATATAAGGTGCTACCTCCTTCATACTTACCTTCTCCCTATACAAAAGCTTGGGTTCAGGCAAAACGCAGTATATGGCAGAGGTATAACGTGCTACCACCTTCATACTCATGTTCTGCTGATGGGAAAGGGTGGATTCAGGCAAATCGCAGTATAAGGGGGAGATATAACGTGCTACCTCCTTCATACTCATGTCCAGCTGATGGGAAAGCGTGGATTAGGCAAAACGCAGTATGAGGCAAAGATATGCGGTGCTACCTCCTTCATACTTACCTTCTCCCTATGCAAAAGCTTGGATTCAGGCGAAACGCAGTATGAGGTAATGATATAAGGTGCTACCTCATTCATACTTACTTTCTCCCAATGGAAAAGCTTGGATTCAGGCAAAACGCAGTATAAGGCATAGGTATTTCGTGCTACCTCCTTCATACTCATGTTCTGCTGATGAGACTGTGTGGATTCAGGCAAAACGCAGTATGTGGCAAAGATATAAGGTGCTACCTCCTTCATACATACCTTCACCCTATGCAAAAGCTTGGATTCAGGCAAATCGCCGTATAAGGCACAGGTATAACGTGCTACCTCCTTCCTACCCATGTTCTGTTGATGGGAAAGCGTGGATTCAGGCAAAACGCAGTATAAGGTGTAGATATAACGTGTTACCTCCTTCATGATCATGTTCTGCTGATGGGAAAGCGTGGAATTACGCAAAACGCAGTATGAGGCAGAGATATAACGTGCTACCTCCTTCATACTTACCTTCCCCCAATGGAAAAGCTTGGATTCAGCCAAAACACAGTATAAGGCATAGGTATAACGCGCTACCTCCTTCCTACCCATGTTCTGCTGATGGTTATGCGTGGATTCAGGCAAAACGCAGTATAAGGTGTAGATATAAAGCGCTACCTCCTTCATACTTGCCTTCTCCCTATGCAAGAGCTCGGATTCAGGCAAAGCGCAGTATATGGCATAGGTATAACGTGCAACCTCCTTCATACTTACCTGCTCCCTATGGAAAAGCTCGGATTCAGGCAAAACGCAGTATAAGGCATAGGTATAACGTACTACCTCCTTCCTATTCATGTTCTGCTGATGGGAAGGCGTGGATTCAGGCAAAACGCAGTATAAGGCATAGATAAAACATGCCACCACCTTCATACTCATGTTCTGCTGATAGGAAAGCGTGGATTCAGGCAAAACGCAGTATAAGGCAAAGGTATAAGGTGCTACCTCCGTCATACTTACCTTCTCGAAATGGAAAAGCTTGGATTCAGGCAAAACGCAGTATATGGGATAGGTATAACGTGCTACCTCCTTTGTACTCATATTCTCCTGATGGGTAAGCTTGCATTCAGGTAAAACGCAAGTATAAGACATATATATAACGTGCTACCTCCTTCATACTCACGTTCTGCCGATGGGAAGGCATGGATTCATGCAAAACGCAGCATAAGGCATAGACATAACGTGCTACCCCCTTCAAACTCATGTTTTGCTGATGGGAAAGCGTGGATGCAGACAAAACGCAGTATATGGCATAGATATAACGTGCTACCTCCTTCATACTCATGTGCTCCTGATGGGAAAGCATGTATTTAAGCAAAACGCAGTATAAGGCATAGGTATAACGGGTTACCACATTCATACTTACCTTCTACCAATGGAACAGCTTGGATTCAGGCAAAACGCAGTGTAAGTCATAGGTATAACGTGCAACCTCCTTCCTACTCATGTTCTGCTGATGGGAAAGCGTGGATTCAGGCAAAGCGCAGTATAAGGTGTAGATATAAAGTGTTACCTCCTTCACACTGACCTTCTCCCTATGCAAAAGCTTGGATTCAGACAAAACGCAGTATAAGGTGTATATATAACGTTCTACCTCCTTCATATTCATGTGCTCCTGATGGGAAAGCTTGGATACAGGCAAAACGAAGTATAAGGCGTAGATATAAAGTGTTACCTCCATCATACTCATGTTCTGCTGATGGGAAAGCGTGGATTCAGGCAAAACGCAGTGGAAGGCGTAGATATAACGTGCTACCTTCTTCATACTCATGTTGTCCTGATGGCAAGACATGAATTCAGGCAAAACGCTCCGTAAGGCATAGATATGACGTGCTACCTCCATGATACACATCTTCTCCCTATAGGAAAGCGTGGATTCAGGCAAAACGAGGTATAAGGCATAGATGTAACGTACTACCTCCTTCATACTTACCTTCCCCGTATGGGAATTTAGGCAAACCGCATTACGAGAAATAGATATAATGAGCCGCCACCGTTCATACTGATGTTCTACCGATTGAAAAGCATAGATTCAGACATAACGCGGTATAAAGCGTAGATATAACGTGCCACCTCCTTCAATCTGATGTTCTCCTGACGCAGGCTCGTGAATTTAGGCAAACCGCATTACGAGACTTAGGTATAACGCGCCATTGCCTTCATACTCATGTTCTCTCAGTGGGAAAGCGTAGATTCATGCAAAACGTGGTACAAGGCGTAGATATAACGTGCCACCTCCTTCAAACTGATGTTCTCCTGGCACAGCGTTGTGAATTTAGGCAAACCACATTACGAGACGTAGATATAACGCGCCATCACCTTCATACTCGTGTTCTCCAAGTGGGAAAGCGTAGATTCATGCAAAACGCGGTATAAGGCGTAGATATAACGTGCCACCTCCTTCAAACTGACGTTCTCCTGACACAGGATCGTGAATTTAGGCAAACCGCATTACGAGACGAAGATATAACGCGCCATTGCCTTCATACTCATGTTCTCCAGATTGAAATGCATAGATTCAGACAGAACGCGGCATGGGGCATAGATATAACGTGCCACCTCTATCATACTGATGTTATCCTGACACAGGATCGTGAATTTAGGCAAACCGTATTACGAGGCTTAGATATAACTAGTCGCCCCCTTCATACTCATGTTCTCCCGATTGAAAAGCAAATATTCAGACAAAACGCGGTATAAGGCGTAGATATAACGTGCCACATCGGAGTTCCGTTTCCGGTTTGAGGGGAGTGACACGTGGGCGAGTGGAGGAAAAGTGAGTTTTGGATTAGAGAGAGATAGGAGGAGAAGGAAAGGTGGTGAGGTGGCTGGGAGAAGAGTGGATAGCGCAGAAGGTGATTGATATTGAAGCAGGGGAAGGAGACGGTGCAGAGGCAAAGGAAGGCGACTTATCCGAAAGATAAGGAAGTGAGGTTAGGGCGAAAAAAGTGCAGTTGGGTGGAGGATCGGCTGGAGTCGGCTTGAGGACAGCGACGCCTGGTGGAAGTGGAAGGAGATTGGGGAGGCGGCAGTTTAAAAAGAAAAAGTCAAGGAGTGGCAGTCATGATGAGGATGACCAGGGGAGAAGAGAAAGCAGTGGGAAAGGGTAAAGAAGAAGGAAATACAGTGGAGAAGGTGGGAAACAAAACAAGAGATAGTAAGAATAAAAGCCCGGAAGAATGGTGCAAGAAGAAAGAGGGTTAGTAAGGAAAGGGGTCAGAGGTAAGAAGCCGAGAAGGTATGGGAAGGTGCAAAGTAGCAGAAGAAAAAGGGGAGGGAAGAGAGGTGTGGAGTATGGAAAGTCTGGCGAGTTGGCTGCTGGAGGAAATGCGGAAGCAGAACGAGAAGTTAATGAAGGAAATGAAAGAGATGAGTAGAAGGCTTGAGGAGGAGATAGAGAAAAGGGATAAGGAGGGAGCGGAAACAAGACGAGAGTTGATGAGGCTGGAAGCAGAAATAAGGGAAGAGAGAGGGGAAGATAGGAGGAGAATAGGAGAGTTAGAGGGAAAATTAGAGGATATGAATATGAGAGAAAAGAGTAAGACACAGGAAGGGAAGTGCTCGGGAGGAAAGGAGAGGTGGGAGATGAGGATGAGAAGAATAGAGAGGCAGCTGAAGGAAAAGGAAAGAGAAGCTAGAAGGTTGGACATCATAGTGAGAGAGAAAGGGAACTTAGTGGAGGGTGCAGAAGGGGTAGTGAATAGAGTGCTGGAGAAAGTGGGGGAATAGGAAAAGGTAGAAGAGGTAAGAGATCTGGAGGAAAGGAAGGATATTATTATCTGCAGAGCGAAAAATTTGGAGCAAAAGAAAAGAATAATGGAAAATAGGTATAAGCTAAAGGGGGACGAGGTGAGGTTGCAAGATAACTGGACGGAGAAACAGAGAAGAATGCAGTACAAACTGAGAAGAGCGGCAGAGGAGACAAGAAAAGAGGGAGAAGCAGTGCGGGTGGGATACGAGAAAGTTCAAAGGAACGGAATATGATGGGTACGGGACGAGGAACAGGAGAAGCGAAGAGAATGAAAGGCAGGATGCAGCAGGTAAATAGCGAAATAAGGAGGGGCACGAAGGAGGAATGGGGAGGGGAGGAGGTGGGAAGGTAGCATTCTAGAACGTGGAGGGACTAGGCAGTAAAGATCAGAAATTCTGGAGGAAATTGAAGGAGTGGGATATAATGATACTGATGGAGACGTGGATTGATGAAAAAGGATGGACAAGAGTTAGAAATAAGCTGCCAAGGGAATACAAGTGGATAAGCCAAAATATATGTCAGCGAGCTGGACAGAAAGGAGGAAAAGACGTTTAGCAAGATTCAGAATGGGAAATGAAATGAGAGAGGATTGCTATGGGATGAAAGAGGAAGAGAGAAGATGTAGGATATGTGAAGATGAAGAAGAGTCACGGGACCATATGTGGGAGGTGTGTGGAAGGGAGACAGAGGAGGAGGGAGGATGGCAAGATAATGTGAGAAGAATCTTAGGAGAGAAGGCGGAGGGAGAGGCATAGTTAGTGGAGCTAGAAAGGAGAAGAGGTGGGGAAGAGTGATGTGGATAAAGGGGAAAATAGGGTTGAAGTCAGAGAAGAAAACCAAAGAGAACCAAAGAGGAGGAACGGGAGGGAGGAGATATTATTATATTAACGTGTAAATAGTGTACATAAATATAATAGTATTTAAGGTTATTATTATTCTGAAATTTTGTTTTTCATACTTAATGTTAATTTTAATTTAGCTTTATTTTATCTTTGTTAATTAAATTTTTATATAAGGAATAAGCGAGGTGAGAAAATAAGGAGGATGTAAAGGAACGGAACTCTCTTGTAATCCCATAGGGAAAACAATAAAGTTATCTTGTATAACGCGCCACATCATTCAAACTGATGTTCTCCTGACACAGAGTCTTGAGCTTAGGGAAACCGCAATACGAGACTTAGGTACAACGAGCCAACCCCTTCATACTCACGTTCTCCCGTTGGGAAAGCGTGGATTCAGACAAAACGCGGTATAAGGCGTAGACATTACGTGCCACCTCCTTCAACCTGATGTTCTGCTGACACAGGGTCGTAAATATAGGCAAACCACATTATGAGACGCAGATATAACGCCAAAAAGACTCGTGGAGGACAGTAACGCGTTCACATCGGCGGGTAGTTTTTTGTTAAATAATTTGGAGATTTGCGGAGATAAACCGATTTTGAGTGCCGGAATCAGTTAGCGTAGTCGATCTGAAACGAGTGCGGTAAGTGGAGACCAGAAATAACGAGAGAAGAGACGACGGGGGTGGATTTCAGAAGAGGAGGGTAGAAAAGCAAGGTTAGGGCAGCCAAAGCGCATGGGGCGCTTCGGCGAGCGGAAGAGGCTCCCCTCTTAACATAGAGGGAGGCGACACTTCCGGAATGGAGCCGGGCCGGCCTAGGGACAAAATGTCCCTAGTAAACCGGCCGGCAAGGGAAATTTTTGGTAAGGGAAGAAGAGACCCCGGAAGCGCTTCCGGGGTTAATTCCCAGCCAATGGGATCCCTCATCGAGGCGGCGCGCGCATCGCGGAAGCGGCCGCCCTCGTCCGAGGAAGAATCAAGTACGGCAAGAGCAAGAAGGCCCAAAAATCCCGTTAGCGGAGGAGAAGGGGAAGAACCCGGCAACAAGAGGGAAGAAGGCCCCAAAAACGACGCCACTCCGCCATTATCGCAAGAACCAGGGCCGGAGTGCAGTCGCAGAAGTTTAACAGAAAAAAGTATAGATAAAGAAAATAAGTGTGTAGAGTATCGTATCGAGGGAAATTTCCCAACTTTGACGGAAGTCAAAGATAACGCGAGAATTAGTAGAAAGGAAAGGAGGTTGACGAAAAAAAAACCGGAAAAAAAAAGATAAGCACGTGGGAGCTGGACTCCTCGGAAGAAGAGGCACAGTCGGGGGAGGATCTCCCTGTAGTATTAGAGGTAGAGACGAGAGGCTCGGCCGATTCAAACAGGAAAACATCTAACACAGTTAAAATTTATAGATTTTTAAAGGAGTGGGCGAAGAATATAGAGTACATTAGGATGGCGAACCGAAGAAGAGCAGAGGTAAGAGTCACGAAGAATGCCATCCTAAGGGAAATTCTGCACAAAACCAAGGAAAACAAGGAGAACGGAGTATGGGCCTTCGTCCCGAATAGATTCAGGGAGAGATGGGGAGTAATCTCAGACTGGGATGGATCCGCAAGAGAACTAGAAGAGGAAATAGTCCCCGGTCAAGGGGTGCTGTCGATAGAAAAAATGAAGAAAAGACAGAAGGTGGACGGAGGATACGAATGGAGGGAAACCAACACGATCCTCATCAAATTTCATGGAGGGTCGCTGCCCACCAGGTTGATAATCATGGAAGGTTTCGTCAACCTGAGGGTGACGCCCTACATCAGGGCCGTCAGGCAGTGCTACAACTGCCTGAGATTCGGTCATATTAAAGTTCAGTGCAGAGACCCAGTCGCAAGATGTTTCACGTGTTCGGATAAGGCACATAGAGAATACTATGAGCGGCCATTTTGTGCCAACTGCAAACAAGAACACTCCCCACTTAACAGGGAGTGCCTCAAGTATAAATTGGAGGCTAGAATAAATAAAATTATAGCCTACAAGAATACGAATTTCGAGGACGCCAGAAGACAAGCAAGACTGGACCTCGGTTTAGCAGCCCAAGGACCGAAAAACACAGAAGGAAATCTGAGCAGGAAAGCGCAGCTGGATGTGAAAAGGATCCCAAGATGGGAGAACCAGCTAGTGCCGGGCAGCAGGAACGAGTGGGAAGAGAAAAAGGCAGGCGGCCCCCCAACGAATAAGCGGGGGAGAGAAGACGGGGCAAGCGGGCTCCGTACCGGAGGAAGGTCTAGAGAGGAAGCTAGAGCCGAACACAAAGCAACGAGAAACATAGAACCGGAGTGGGTGACAGTGCCGGGGAGGTTCAGGCATAAAATACTCAACAGAGAAGAAGAGCATGGAAGGCAGCCTACAGCGCCACCAACGCAGGAAGCGACGAACATACGAAACAAGGATAGGAAGAGAAGCCCCCCCACCAGGTCGACCGAGGATGGCGGACCAACCAGGGAAAGGGCTGACACCCCCCTCCACAGGGAAAGAAAAGATGAGAGACACGAGTCTAAACAGGAAAAGAAGAAGCGTCTAGAAAGGGAGGCGGAATTGAAAAAAAAGAAGAAGAAAGACTGCTACAAAATTTACTAGACTTCATAAGGGAGAGAAGATTCGGTCAAATAATTGGGAGAAAATTAAAAGAAGAAGAGGCGAACTATGAAAAACTCAGGACGTGCTCACCGAAGGATCCCCCTCCCAACGAACTGTGGAAGGAAGACTGGTCGGGCGACAGTGATCCGGTGGAAATTACCACAGTTTTCACCCGAAATAACACAAAAAGCGGAGGCAGGACAGCCAGAGTGGTGCAGCGGCCGAGGTCGGCCCCCTCAACCTCACCTTCCTCCAGCAACGAGGCGGCAACCCCCACCCACATAACCATAGAGGGGGAGAGGGGGAAGAACTCCAACATCCCTCCACCGAGGGACCCAAAAGGATATGACTATATCACACGATGCGAAACAACAGTAAAGGAGACAAAGGTTTCCGAAGAGGCAGTCTGTTCCAACACAGAAGGCTGGATAGACATCCGGATGATGAAGGAGGAGCCCTTAAGGAGCAGTCACCCACCAAACTCGTCACATATAAATGCAGAGGAGGGTCTCCCTCAAACAGCACCGAAGGAGGAACTTCGGGAGTCACCGGGAGGCACAAGACAAGGAAAAGATGGAAGAAAATCTTCCTCGGAAGAATTCCGATCCCCGGAAACGGAGTCGGATGACTCCGTGATTAATTAAACACAGGAATCAGTTTCAGACACTGCTGGGTGCCAGTTTATTTAAGTACCATAAAAGTGCAGGTAATACCGAAACTATCGCATTATATTCAATCCTAACACCGTATATAAAAAAAAAGAGACAGCTTTTTTCCGAACCAAACACACAACAATAATACACACTTTTAACGAACAACAGAGGTACAAACATATCAATACACACACACCAACAGACACAGTCACAAGTACTAACAATTATGCCATATTACAGAGGAGCACTGTGGAACGCGAGGAGCCTTAAATCCAAGATGATAGAGTTGGAAATGACAATCACGGAGTACGATTTCATGGCGATAACGGAAACATGGGTAAGAGATCCGGACCCGCCCGCAATTTTCAATTACAGTAGCATCAGTAGCGTAGACCAGCGGACCAGAGTCAGAGGCTTTGGTCTGGCACTGTACTATAAAAAAAATATTAACTTCCAAAAGATACACATTCCCTCCACCAGGGGCTTCGAAACCCTGGGGGTTTCCCTAACCAACCAAGCAGCAGGATCGATACACAGAATAGTAATAGTATACAGGCCACCGAACTCCCGAACACAATATAGAAATTGGAAAGAACTACTAGATAACATACAACCCGACGAAAACACAATCATCATGGGAGACCTAAACGCCAACAATAGCAGATGGAATTGCCCGACGAACTCGGCCACGGGGCAGGCGCTGGAAACAGCCCTGGAGGACTTCGATTTGGCGGTAGTCAATGAACACACGACGTCAAGAGCCACACCGCACAGCTCCTCTAACCTGGATCTAGTAATAACCCATCTCAACCAAATACAGAACGTGACAGTCTTGGAATCCGGGCTGGACCTGGGCTCAGACCACCAGATCTTGGAGATTAACATGCAAGACACCGGAGGACCCAGGACGACGGGCATAAGACAGAGGAGCAACACCAGGATTTATTCACACAGGACAATCAACTGGAAAGACTTTTGATATGACCTAGTCATAAACAGCGAGGAAATAGCAGATCATATAAACAACCAGGAGACATGGGAAGACAGATACGAAGAGTGGAAACAGGCAATCTACCAGGCGATCAAGGTAGCAGACAAAACCCCCGCTCGACAAGGTCCAGACAGAACCAACCACGGCAGGATCCCAAGCAGGGATAACAGGAAAAAAAAAGAGAAAACACTGGTGGGACAGGGAGTGCGAGACAACATGGAGGAACTGGAAGGAGCCAATGAGGAGGTTCAACAACCAGGGGGGCATGGAGCTCTGGGACGAGCTGGTCGGCTACAGGAAGACGTGGAGGACACTAGTAAAAAGGAAGAAAAACCAGACGTGGGAAAACTTAACAGAACTGATTAACAGGAACTCGGACGCGTCGCTAGTGTGGGGTAAAATCAGAGAAATCAAGACAGGAATTACAGAAACGCCATCCAACTTGAACCACGAAGAGAGGAGCGTATTAGAGGAGGAAGAGATTCAGAAAATAAGAGCAAGAAACAGTCAACCCAGACAACATCCCCAGGACCCGAGATGGGAGGGGATAGCAACAAACTCGGACAGCGTCACGGGAGATCTCAACGAGGGAATATCCGCACAAGAACTGGAGTGGGCAATAACAAGCTCAGGGAAAAAGAAATCGGCACCAGGAGGAGACGGTATAGACTACTAAATCTTAAGAAGGATCCCAAGATACATGAAAGAGACCTTACTCTCCATCACAAACCATAGCTGGGGCAACGGCTAGGTGCACGAAGACTGGAGAACGGCAGAAATCGTTTTTCTAGAAAAAAGAGGAAAGAAAGCGCTCAGACCAATTAGTCTGACCTCCTGCGTAAGTAAGATTATAGAAAGAATAATAAACAATAGAATAAACATCTGGATGAACAGGCAGAATATACTAAGCCCGTCACAAACGGGCTTCAGAAGAAACAAATCAACCCTCGACAGTATCTCTGAGTTATTTCTAGCCTTGGGAGACAACCTCAACCGGAATATGGTCACAATAGGCGGATTCCTAGACGTACAAGGGGCGTACGATAATGTAAACCTGAACATTCTAGACGAAATCCTATCCAGAAAAAACTGCCCAGAAAGGATTAAGGAATGGATCCGAGAATGGAATCACAACAGAAAAATGAAAATCAACAGGGCCACCCTCCCCAAAGTCAACTTAGACTGGAAAGTGGGGCTACCACAGGGAGCGGTGCTCAGTCCCACCCTATACAACATTTACGTCACCGACCTCCCCACCGGAATCACAGATCAAGACACAACACTATTCATGTACGCGGACGATATAGCCTTTATCACGAGGGGTAACACGGAGGAAGAAGCGATGGATAGGGCAACAAGCAAGCTAGATACCATAAAAACATTCCTGGACTCCAGAATATTACAACTATCAGAAGAAAAATCGGTTTATGTAGCCTTCAACCCGCCAAACAAGCCTCCCAGATACGATGAAATTAAACCCACCTCGTTCACGACAGGAATAAAGAGGAAACAAGAGGCCCGATTCCTGGGAATCACCTTTGACGCAGGTTTAAACTTCACTCAACACACGGAAGACGTAGCGACAAGAGTGAAAAAACGAATGAACCTCCTAAAATACATCACCGGAGGAAAAAAGGAGGCCGACCCCTAGTGGGCCTTGAACATCTTGAGATCACTCATAGGTTCAGTTATGGACTATGGAGCAGGAATTTACCTTGGAACAAAAAGTAACAGTAACAGCGAGAGATTAAGAAGGATTGAATCTCAAGGGTTGAGGACCGCTATGGGGTACCGTAACACCACCCCCCTAAACGTCATGAACGTTGAAACGGCCTACGTGGGCACGCTACTCAGAGCGAAGCAGAGATCGGCAAATTTCTGGCAGGAAAGGGCAGAAAGAGGGGAAGTTGGGAACCTGGGAAGGATTATCACGAGCATAACAGAGGGACAGGCAAGCACCTTCCGCAAGACAGGGCTCAACGCGGTGAGAACATCGGTCCTGGTGGAAACGTTCAAGGAGCTGAAGCCTTTCTTGAACAGTATTCTGCAGACCTCCACAGTAGAATTAGAGGAGAGCAGGTGGAGGGCCAGACAGGCGCCCGAGCCCGAGGAAACAAGACAACTAACAATCGACACGACGCTTGGCAGGAAACTGGATAAAGGATATACAGGAGAGCAACAGAGAACCACCTCCATGGCACTAGAAAAGTTAAATTGGGAGTATAGCGCAGTAAATATTTTCTATACAGACGGATCCAAGAACCCCAGCAGCGAGGTGAACGGGATGGGGATTGTCAGAGAAACCAGCCCGGGGCAATTCCAAAAAAGAGGATACGCGGTACATAAAGACCTGTCGATCTTCTCGACAGAACTCAACGCCATCCTGAAAGCAATAGAATGGGCAGAAGAACCGAACAACTTGGAGCAGACCATCATATTCACAGATTCAAAATCCTCACTGGACGCGCTGCATAGAGCCACCATCACGGACGGACAGGACAAAAAGATAAATCCATTAATATGCCACACACTGCAGAAAATAAAAAACCATCTAAAACACACCAGGCAAGGAGGAAAGCCAAGGAAGAGGGAACTGGCGCTGATATGGATCCCGGGGCACCAGGGCATCCCAGGAAATGAACTGGCAGATAGAGTAGCCAACGAGACCAACTCCTTGGGCAATATAGAGAGGGACGTTCGGATTCCGTCCGCAGACGCAAAAAGGAAATTCAGGGCAAAAATTTGGGAAGTATTCATTAACAGAGCAATAGCAGAAGGCGGGGAGAAAGGAACGAAGTTTTTCACAGAGATATTCGACAAGAAGACCATCAGGCCATACAAGCCATGGTTCCACAAAACGCAAGCAAAAAGAAAATACACATTAAGGCTGATTTCCAGATTGAGGAGTAACCATCACAACCTGAAAGAATCACTGGCAAGGAAAAGATACATAACCAACGGAGACTGCGATTGCGACGAGATTCCCCAATCCCTGGATCACGTCCTGTGGCACTGTCCCATACACAATGAAGCGAGGAGGAAATGGACGACCGGAACATCATATACGGAAACACCCACGCCCTCCTGACAAGCAACAGGGGGAAAATATATAGAAATATAGCAGCATTCATGAAGGAGACCGGGCTGGACCCGTAAAACGAAACCCGCGAGCCAGTGGACGCCTCCATCTGGAGACGACACCCGCTTCCCACGATCCCAATCATACAACCCATACCATGAAAAAAAAAAAAAAAAAATAGTTACATATTCACACACACATAACCAGGACGGTAACATACATTCAGAGACCGTATAGTCAATCATAACAGCCGCAATAATAATTGTTTAGAAAAATTTGAAATCGGGGTAGACCGCGCGAAGTCCGGATCCTTTCCCGCATTTTCAGATCATCAAGAAGGAGAGGACAAAATAGCACGACGGGTGGGGCTCCTCGCGTTCGGCAGAGTGGCCCAGATCAAAGAATACAGCAGCAACAGGAAAGGTACAGAAAAAGTCAATATAGCACACAGCTTCACAAATTCGTATTTTACAGACCGCATT
>JAOPTO010002129.1:0-12633 GCA_033822845.1 Tetrapedia diversipes | reverse complement strand
GGTTCGGTGCTGGTCAGCACTTGAATCTACAGGTCAGGTTCAGGAAGACACTTGAATTTAGTGGCTGTGTACAGAGAGATAAATGGAAATACAATTTATGTACCGGTAGATACTCGATGTTACTGGCTAGGAGTGTATGAATGGCTCAAAGGGCATGCTTTGCAGGCGAAATTACGGGTTATATTCCGGCGGATATATGTAATTATAAATTAGGTTGTGTTAGATGTATGAAATTCTAGGTTCGGCACTGGTTAGTACTTGAAACTACAGGTTGGGTTCAGGAAGACACTTGAATTTACTGGCTATGTACAGAGAGATAAATGGAGACACAATTTATGTTCCGGAAGATACTCGATATTACTGGCTAGGAGTGTAAAAATGGCTCAAAAGCATGCTTTGGTTGCGAAATTACGGCATATATTCCGGCGGATATATGTATTATAGATTAGGTTCTGTTAGGTGTATGAAATTCTATGTTCGGTGCTGGTCAGTACTTGAATCTACATGTTAGGTTCAGGAAGACACTTGAATTTACTGGCTATGTACAGAGAGATAAATGGAAATACAATTTATGTTCCGGTAGATACTCGATATCACTGGCTAGGAGTGTAAAAACGGCTCAAAAGGCATGTTTTGCTTGCGAAATAACGGGTTATATTCCGGCGGATATATGTAATTATAGGTTAGGTTCTGTTAGATATATGAAATCCTAGGTTCGGTGCTGGCCAGTACTAGAAACTACAGGTTAGGTTCAGGAAAACACTTGAATTTACTAGCTATGTATAGATACAAAAATGAAAATACAAATGATGTGACGGTAGATACTCGATGTTACTGGCTAGGAGTGTAAAAACGGCTCAAAAAGCATGTTTTGCTTGCGAAATGACGGGTTATATTCCGGCGGATATATGTAATTATAGGTTTGGTTCTGTTAGATGTATGAAATTCTAGGTTCGGTGCTGGTCAGTACTAGAAACTACAGGTGAGGTTCAGGAAGACACTTGAAATTACTGGCTATGTACAGAGAGATAAATGAAAATACAAGTTATGTTCCGGTAGATCTCGATATCACTGGCTAGGAGTGTAAAAATGGCTCAAAAGGCATGTTTTGCTTGCGAAATAACGGGTTATATTCCGGCGGATATATGTAATTATAGATTAGGTTCTGTTAGATGTATGAAATTCTAGGTTCGGTGCTGGTCAGTACTTGAAACTACAGGTTAGGTTCAGGAAGACACTTGAATTTACTGGCTATGTACAGAGAGATAAATGGAAATAGAATTTATGTTCCGGAAGATACTCGATATTACTGGCTAGAGTGTAAAAATGTCTCAAAAGGCATGTTTTGCTTGCGAAATAACGGGTTATATTCCGGCGGATATATGTAATTATAGATTAGGTTCTGTTAGATGTATGAAATTCTAGGTTCGGTGCTGGTCAGTACTAGAAACTACAGGTAAGGTTCAGGAAGACACTTGAATTTACTGGCTATGTACAGAGAGATAAATGGAAATACAATTTATGTTCCGGTAGATACTCGATGTTACTGGCTAGGAGTGTATGAATGGCTCAAAAGCATCTTGCTTGCGAAATTACGGGTTATATTCGGGTAGATATATGTAATTATAGGTTAGGTTCTGTTAAATGTATGAAATTCTAGGTTCGGTGCTGGTCAGAACTTGAAACTACAGGTTAGGTTCAGGAAGACACTTGAATTTACTGGTTATGTACAGGTAGGTAAATGAAAATACAAGTCATGTTCCGGAAGATACTCGATCTTACTGGCTAGGAGTGAAAAAATGGCTCGAAAGGCATGTTTTGCTTGCGAAATAACGGGTTATATTCCAGCGGATATATGTAATTATAGGTTAGGTTCTGTCAGATGTATGAAATTCAAGGATCGGTGCTGGTCAGCACTTGAAACTACAGGTAAGGTTCAGGAAGACACGTGAATTTACTGGCTATGTACAAATAGATAAATGGAAGTACAAGTTATGATCCGGTAGAATCGCGATATCACTGGCTAGGTGTGTAAAAATAGATCAAAAGGCATGTTTTGCAGTCGAAACTACGGGTTACATTCGGGTAGATATATGTAAATATAGGTTAGGTTCTGTCAGATGTATGAAATTCTACGTTCGGTGGTGGTCAGCACTTGAAACTACAGGTAAGGTTCAGGAAGACACTTGAATTAACTGGCTGTGTACAGAGAGATAAATGAAAATACAATTGATGTTCCTGTAGATACTCGATGTTACTGGCTAGTAGTGTATGAATGGCTCAAAAGTCATATCTGGCTTGCGAAATTACGAGTTTTATTCGGGTAGATATATGTAATTATAGGTTAGGTTCTGTCAGATGTATGAACTTCTAGGTTTGGTGCTGGTCAGCACCTGAATCTACAGGATAGGTTCAGGAAGACACTTGAATTTACTGGCTGTGTACAGAGAGATAAATGGAAATACAATTTATGTTCCGGTAGATACTCGATGTTACTGGCTAGGAGTGCATGAATGGTTCAAAAGTCTTATTTTGCTTGCGAAATTACGAGTTATATTCGGGTAGATATATGTAATTATAAGTTAGGTTTTCTCAGATGTATGAAATTCTAGGTTCGTTGCTGGACAGCACTTGAATCTACAGGTTAGGTTCAGGAAGACACTTGAATTTACTGGCTATGTACAGATACATAAATGAAAATACAAGTTATGTTCAGGTAGAGTCTCGATATCACTGGCTAGGAGTGTAAAAACGGCTCAATAGTAACGTTTTGCTTGCGAAATTACGGGTTATATTCCGGTGGATATATGTAATTATAGATTAGGTTCTGTTAGATTTATGAAATTCTATGTTCGGTGCTGGTCAGTACTAGAAACTACAGGTTAGGTTCAGGAAGACACTTAAATTTACTGGCTATGTACAGATAGATAAATGAAAATACAAGTTATGTTCCGGTAGATACGCGATATTACTGGCTAGCAGTGTATGGATGGCTCAAAAGGCGTGTTTTGCTTGCGAAATTACGAGTTATATTCGGGTAGATATATGTAATTATAGGTTAGGTTCTGATAGATGTATGAAATTCTAGGTTCGGTGCTGCTCAGCACCTGAAACTACAGGTTTGGTTCAGGAAGACACTATAATTTAGTGGTGATGTACTGGTAGATAAATGAAAATTCAAGTAATGTTCCGGTAGATACTCGATATTACTGGCTAGGGGTGTATGGAAGGCTCGAAAGGGCTTGTTTTGCTTGTGAAATTATGGGTTATATTCGGGTAGATATATGTAATTATAGGTTAGGTTCTGTTAGATTAATGAAATTGTAGTTTCGGTGTTGGTCAGTACTTGCCACTACAGGTTAGGTTCAGGAAGGCGCTTGAATTTGCTGGTTATATACAGGCAGATAAATGAAAGTACAAGTTATGTTCCGGTAGAGTCTCGATATCACTGGCTAGGAGTGTAAAAACGGCTCAAATGGCATGCTTTGCTTGCGAAATTACGGGTTATATTCCGGCGGATATATGTAATTATAGGTTAGGTTCTGTTAGATATATGAAATCCTAGGTTCGGTGCTGGCCAGTACTAGAAACTACAGGTAAGGTTCAGGAAGACACTTGAATTTACTGGCTATGTACAGAGAGATAAATGGAAAGTACAATTTATGTTCCGGTAGATACTCGATATTACTGGCTAGGAGTGTAAAAATGGCTCAAAAGCATGTTTTGCTTGCGAAATTACGGGTTATATTCCGGCGGATATATGTAATTATAGGTTAGGTTCTGTTAGATGTATGAAATTCTAGGTTCGGTGCTGGTCAGTACTTGAAACTACAGGTTAGGTTCAGGGAGACACTTGAATTTACTGGCTATGTACAGATAGATAAATGAAAATACAAGTTATGTTCCGGTAGATACTCGATGTTACTGGCTAGGAGTGTATGAATGGCTCAAAAGCCATATCTTGTTTGCGAAATTACGAGTTATATTCGGGTAGATATATGTAATTATAGGTTAGGTTCTCTCAGATGTATGAAATTCTAGGTTTGGTGCTGGTCAGCACTTGAATCTACGGGTTAGGTTCAGGAAGACACATGAATTTACTGGCTATGTACAGATAGATAAATGAAAACACAAGTTATGTTCCGGTAGATGCTTGATATTACTGGCTAGGAGTTTATGGATTGCTCAAAAAGCATGTCTTGCTTGCTATGTTGCGAGTTATTTTTGGGTAGATATATGTAATTATAGGTAAGGTTCTGTCAGATGTATGAAATTCTAGGTTCGGTGCTGGTCAGCACTTGAATCTACAGGTTAGGTTCAGGAAGACACTTGAATTTACTGGCTATGTACAGAGAGATAAAGGGAAATACAATTTATGTTCCGGAAGATACTCGATATTACTGGCTATGAGTGTAAAAACGGCTCAAAAGACATGTTTTGCTTGCGAAATTACGGGTGATATTCCGGTGGATATATGTAATTATAGGTTAGGTTCTGTCAGATGTATGAAATTCTAGGTTCGGTGCTGGTCAGTACTTGAAACTACCGGTTAGGTTCAGGAAGACACTTGAATTTACTGGCTACGTACAGAGAGATAAATGGAAATACAATTTATGTTCCGGAAGATACTCGATATTACTGGCTAGGAGTGTATGAATGGCCCCAAAAGTCATATCTTGCTTGGGAAATTACGAGTAAAATTCGGGTAGATATATGTAATTATAGGTTAGGTTCTCTCAGATGTATGAACTTGTAGGTTCGGTGCTGGTCAGCACTTGAAACTACAGGTTAGGTTCAGGAAGACACTTGTATTTACTGGCTATGTATAGAGAGATAAATGGAAATACAATTGATGTTCCGGTAGATACTCGATGTTACTGGCTAGTAGTGTATGAATGGCTCAAAAGTCATATCTTGCTTGCGAAATTACGAGATATATTCGGGTAGATATATGTAATTATAGGTTAGGTTCTCTCAGATGTATGAAATTCTAGGTTCGGTGCTGGTCAGCACTTAAATCTACAGGTGAGGTTTAGGAAGACACTTGAATTTACTGGCTATGTACAGATAGATAAATGAAAATACAAGTTATGTTCCGGTAGAGTCTCGATAGCACTGGCTAGGAGTGTAAAAACGGCTCAAAAGGCATACCTTGCTTCCGAAATTACGGGTTATATTCCGGCGGATATATGAAATTATAGATTAGGTTCTGTTAGATGTATGAAAATCTAGGTTCGGTGCTGGTCAGTACTTGAAACTACAGGTTAGGTTCAGGAAGACACTTGAATTTACTGGCTATGTACAGAGAGATAAATGGAAATACAATTTATGTTACGGAAGATCCTCGATGTTACTGGCTAGGAGTGTATGAATGGCACAAAAGTCATATCTTGCTTGCGAAATTACGAGTTATATTCGGGTAGATATATGTAATTATATGTTAGGTTCTCTCAGATGTATGAAATCCTAGGCTCGGTGCTGCTCAGCACTTGAATCTACAGGTTAGGTTCAGGAAGACACTTGAATTTACTGGTTATGTACGGGTAGATAAATGAAAATACAAGTTATGCTCCGGTAGAGTCGCGATATCACTGGCTAGGAGTGTAAAAATGGCTCAAAAGGCATGTTTTGCTTGCGAAATTACGGGTTATATTCCGGCGGATATATGTAATTATAGGTTAGGTTCTGTAGATGTATGAATTCTAGGTTCGGTGCTGGTCAGCACTTGAATCTACAGGTTAGGTTCAGGAAGACACTTGAATTTACTGGTTATGTACAGGTAGATAAATGAAAATACAAGTTATGTTCCGGTAGATACTCGATATTACTGGCTAGGAGTAAAATGGCTCAAAAGGCATGTTTTGCTTGCGAAATTACGGGTTATATTCGGGTAGATATATGTAATTATAGGTTAGGTTCTGTCAGATGTATGAAATTATAGGTTCGTGCTGGTCAGCACTTGAAACTACAGGTTAGGTTCAGGAAGACACTTGAATTTACGGTTATATACAGGTAGATAAATGAAAATACAAGTTATGTTCCGGTAGATACTCGATATTACTGGCTAGGAGTGTAAAAATGGCTCAAAAGGCATGTTTTGCTTGCGGAATTACGGGTTATATTCTGGTAGATATATGTAATTATTGTTAGGTTCTGCTAGATATGTGAAATTCTAGGTTCGTGCTGGTCAGCACTTGAAACTACAGGTTAGGTTCAGGAAGACACTTGAATTTACTGGTTATGTACAGGTAGATAAATGAAAATACAAGTATGTTCCGGTAGATACTCGATATTACTGGCTAGGAGTGTATGGATGGCTCAAAAGGCATGTTTTGCTTGCGAAATTACGGGATTATATTCGGGTAGATATATGTAATTATAGGTTAGGTTCTGTCAGATGTGTGAAATTCTAGGTTCGGTGCTGGTCAGCACTTGAAACTACAGGTTAGGTTCAGGAAGACACTTAAAATTACTGGTTATGTACATGTAGATAAATGAAAATACAGTTATGTTCCGGTAGATACTCGATATTACTGGCTAGGAGTGTAAAAATGGCTCAAAAGGCATGTTTTGCTTGCGAAATTACGGGTTATATTCTGGTAGATATATGTAATTATAGGTTAGGTTCTGTCAGATGTATGACTTCTAGGTTCGGTGCTGGTCAGCACTTGAATCTACAGGTTAGGTTCAGGAATACACTTGAATTTACTGGTTATGTACAGGTAGATAAATGAAAATACAAGTTATGTTCCGGTAGATACTCGATATTACTGGCTAGGAGTGTAAAAATGGCTCAAAAGGCATGTTTTGCTTGCGAAATTACGGGTTATATTCTGGTAGATATATGTAATTATATGTTAGCTGCTAGATATATGACATTCTAGGTTCGTGCTGGTCAGCACTTGAAACTACAGGTTAGGTTCAGGAAGACACTTAAATTACTGCTTATGTACATGTAGACAAATTAAAATACAAGTTATGTTCCGGTAGATAGATATTACTGGCTAGGAGTGTAAAAATGGCTCAAAAAGCATGTTTGCTTGCGAAATTACGGGTTATATTCGGGTAGATATATGTAATTACAGGTTAGGTCTGTTAGATGTATGAAATTCTAGGTTCGGTGCTGGTCAGCACTTGAAACTACAGGTTAGGTTCAGGAAGACACTTGAATTTACTGGCTATGTACAGATAGATAAATGAAAATACAAGTTATGTTCCGGTAGAATCGCGATATCACTGGCTAGGAGTGTAAAAATGGCTCAAAAGGCATGTTTTGCTTGCGAAATTACGGGTTATATTCCGGCGGATATATGTAATTATAGGTTAGGTTCTGTTAGATGTATGAAATTCTAGGTTCGGTGCTGGTCAGCACTTGAAACTACAGGTTAGGTTCAGGAAGACACTTGAATTTACCGGTTATGTACAGGTAGATAAATGAAAATACAAGTTATGTTCCGGTAGAATCGCGATATCACAGGCTAGGAGTGTAAAAATGGCTCAAAAGGCATGTTTTGCTTGCGAAATTACGGTTATATTCGGGTAGATATATGTAATTATAGGTTAGGTTCTGTCAGATGTATGAACTTCTAGGTTCGGTGCTGGTCAGCACTTGAAACTACAGGTTAGGTTCAGGAAGACACTTGAATTTACTGGTTATGTACAGGTAGATAAATGAAAATACAAGTTATGTTCCGGTAGATACTCGATATTACTGGCTAGGGAGTGTAAAAATGGCTCAAAAGGCATGTTTTGCTTGCGAAATTACGGGTTATATTCTGGTAGATATATGTAATTATAGGTTAGGTTCTGTCAGATGTATGAACTTCTAGGTTCGGTGCTGGTCAGCACTTGAATCTACAGGTTAGGTTCAGGAAGACACTTGAATTTACTGGTATGTACAGGTAGATAAATGAAAATACAAGTTATGTTCCGGTAGATACTCGATATTACAGGCTATTAGTGTAAAAATGGCTCAAAAGGCATGTTTTGCTTGCGAAATTTAGTTATTTTCGGGTAAACATTGTAATTATAGGTTAGGTTCTGTCAGATGTATGAAATTCTAGGTTCGGTGCTGGTCAGCACTTGAATCTACAGGATAGGTTCAGGAAGACACTTGAATTTACTGGTTATGTACGGGTAGATAAATGAAAATACAAGTTATGCTCCGGTTGAGTCGCGATATCACTGGCTAGGAGTGTAAAAATGGCTCAAAAGGCATGTTTTGCTTGCGAAATTACGGGTTATATTCTGGTAGATATATGTAATTATAGGTTAGGTTCTGTCAGATGTATGAACTTCTAGGTTCGGTGCTGGTCACACTTGAAACTACAGGTTAGGTTCAGGAAGACACTTGAATTTACTGGTTATGTACAGGTAGATAAATGAAAATACATGTTATGTTCCGGTAGATACTCGATATTACAGGCTAGGAGTGTATGGATGGCTCAAAAAGCATGTCTTGCTTGCGAAATTACGAGTTTTTTTCGGGTAGATACATGTAATTATAGGTTAGGTTCTGTCAGATGTATGAACTTCTAGGTTCGGTGCTGGTCAGCACTTGAACTACAGGTTGCATTCAGGAAAACACTTGAATTTACTGGTTATGTACAGGTAGATAAATGAAAATACAAGTTATGCGCCGGCAGAATCGCGATATCACTGGCTAGGAGTGTAAAAATGGCTCAAAAGGCATGTTTTGCTTGCGAAATTACGGGTTATGTTCTGGTAGGTATATGTAATTATAGGTTAGGTTCTGTCAGATGTATGAACTTCTAGGTTCGGTGCTTGTCAGCACTTGAATCTACAGGTTAGGTTCAGGAAGACACTTGAATTTACTGGTTATGTACAGGTAGATAAATGAAAATACAAGTTATGGTCCGGTAGATACTCGATATTACGGCTAGGAGTGTAAAAATGCTCAAAAAGCATGCTTTGCATGCGAAATTACGGGTTATATTCGGGTAGATATATGTAATTATAAGTTAGGTTCTGTCAGATGTATGAACTTCTAGGTTCGGTGCTGGTCAGCACTTGAATCTACAGGTTAGGTTCAGGAAGACACTTGAATTTACTGGTTATGTACGGGTAGATAAATGAAAATACAAGTTATGTTCCGGTAGATACTCGATATTACTGGCTAGGAGTGTAAAAATGGCTCAAAAGGCATGTTTTGCTTGCGAAATTACAGGTTATATTCTGGTGGATATATGTAATTATAAGTTAGGTTCTGTCAGATGTATGAACTTCTAGGTTCGGTGCTGGTCAGCACTTGAATCAACAGGTTAGGTTCAGGAAGACACTTGAATTTACTGCTTATGTACAGGTAGATGAATGAAAATACAAGTTACGTTCCGGTAGTTACTCGATATTACTGGCTAAGATTGTATGGATGGCTCAAAATTCATATTTTGCTTGCGAAATTACGGGTTATATTCGGGCAGATATACGTAATTATAGGTTAGGTTCTGTCAGATGTATGAACTTCTAGGTTCGGTGCCGGTCAGCACTTGAATCTACAGGTTAGGTTCAGGAACACACTTGAATTTACTGGTTATGTACGGGTAGATAAATGAAAATACAAGTTATGCTCCCGCAGAATCGCGATATCACTGGCTAGGAGTGTAAAAATGGCTCAAGAGGCATGTTTTGCTTGCGAAATTACGGGGTATATTCGGGTAGATATATGTAATTATAGGTTACCTTCTGTCAGATGTATGATATTCCGGGTACGGTGCTGGTCAGCACTTGAAACTGCAGGTTAGGTTCAGGAAGACACTTGAATTTACTGATTATATACAGGTATATAAATGAAAATACAAGTTATGTTCCGGTAGTTACTGGATATTACTGGCTAGGAGTGTAAAAATGGCTCAAAAGGCATGTTTTGCTTGCGAAATTACGGGTTATATTCTGGTAGATATATGTAATTATAGGTTAGGTTCTGTCAGATGTATGACTTCGAGGTTCGGTGCTGGTCAGCACTTGAATCTACACGTTAGGTTCAGGAGGACACTTGAATTTACTGGTTATGTGCAGGTAGTTAAATGAAAATACAAGTTATGCTCCGGTAGAGTCGCGATATCACTGGCTAGGAGTGTAAAAATGGCTCAAAAGGCATGTTTTGCTTGCGAAATTACTGGTTATATTCTGGTAGATATATGTAATTATAGGTTAGGTTCTGTCAGATGTGTGAACTTCTAGGTTCGGTGCTGGTGACCACTTGAAACTACAGGTTAGGATCAGGAAGACACTTAAAATTACTGGGTATGTACGGGTAGGTAAATGAAAATACAAGTTATGCTCCGGCAGAATCGCGATATCACAGGCTAGGAGTCTAAAAATGGCTCAAAAGGCATGTTTTGCTTGCGAAATTACGCGGTATATTTGGGTAGATATATGCAATTATTTGTTAGGTGCTGCTGGATATGTGAAATTCTAGGTTCGTGCTGGACAGCACTTGAAGCTACAGGTTAGGTTCAGGAAGACACTTAAAATTACTGGGTATGTACATGTAGAGAAATTAAAATACATGTTATGTTCCGGTAGATACTCGACATTACAGGCTAGGAGTGTATGGATGCCTCAAAAAGCATGTCTTGCTTGCGAAATTACGAGTTATTTTCGGGTAGGTATATGTAATTATAGGTTAGGTTCTGTCAGATGTTTGAACTTCTAGGTTCGGTGCTGGTCAGCACTTCAATCTACAGGTTAGGTTCAGGAAGACACTTGAATTTACCGGTTATATACAGGTAGATAAATGAAAATGCAAGTTATGCTCCGGTAGAATCGCGATATCACAGGCTAGGAGTGTAAAAATGGCTCAAAAGGCATGTTTTGCTTGCGAAATTACGGGTTATATTCTGGTAGATATATGTAATTATAGGTTAGGTTCTGTCAGATGTATGAACTTCTAGGTTCGGTGTGGGTCAGTACTTGAATCTACAGGTTAGGTTCAGGAAGACACTTGAAGTTACTGGTTATGTACAGGGAGATAAATGAAAATACAAGTTATGTTCCGGTAGATACTCGATATTACTGGCTAGGAGTGGATGGATGGTCCAAAGGTCATATTTTGCTTGCGAAATTGCGGGTTATATTCTGGTAGATATATGTAATTATATGTTACGTGCAGCTAGATATATGAAATTCTAGATTCGTATTGGTCAGCACTTGAAACTACAGGTTAGCTTCAGCAAAACACTTGAATTTACTGGTTATGTACAGGTAGATAAATGAAAATACAAGTTGTGTTCCGATAGATACTCGATAATACTGGCTAGGAGTGTATGGAAGGCTCGAATGGCATTTTCTGCTGGGGAAATTATGCATTATATTCTGGTAGATATATGTAGTTATAGGTTAGGTTCTGTTAGATGTATGAAATTCTAGGTTCGGTGCTGGTCAACACTTGAAACTACAGATTCGGTTCAGGAAGACACTTGATTTTACTGATTGGGTACAAGTAAATAAATGAAAATACAAGTAATGTTCCGGTAGATACTCGATATTACTGGCTAGGAGAGTATGAATGGCTCAAAAGGCGTGTTTTGGTTGCGAAATTATGGATTATATTCGGGTAGATATATGTAATTATAGGTTAGGTTCAGTTAGATGTATGAAATTCTATGTTCGGTGCTGGTCAGCACTTGAAACTACAGATTAGGTTCAGGAAGACACTTGAATTTACTGGTTATGTTCAGGTAGGTAAATTAAAATACAAGTAATGTTCCGGTAGATACTCGATATTACTGGCTAGGAGAGTATGGAAGGCTCTAAAGACTTGTTTTGGTTGCGAAATTATGGATTATATTCGGGTAGATACATGTAATTATAGGTTAGGTTCTGTTAGATGTATGAAATTCTAGGTTCGGTGCTGGTCAGCACTTGAAACTACAGGTTAGGTTAAGGAAGACACTTTAATTTACTGGTTATGTACAGGTAGATAAATGAAAATACAAGTTATGTTCCGGTAGATACTCGATATTACTGGCTAGCAGTGTATGGATGGCTCAAAAGGCATGTTTTGCTTCTGAAATTACGGGTTATATTCCGGCGGATATATGTAATTATAGGTTAGGTTCTGTTACATGTATGAAATCCTAGGTTCGGTGCTGGTCAGCACTTGAATCTACAGGTTAGGTTCAGGAAGACAATTGAATTTACTGCCAATGTACAGATAGATAAATGAAAATACAAGTTATGTTCCGGTAGAGTCTCGATATCACTGGCTAGGTGTGTAAAAACGGCTCAAAAGGCATGCCTTGCTTCCGAAATTACGGGTTATATTCCGGCGGATATATGTAATTATAGGTTAGGTTCTGTTAGATGTATGAAATTCTAGGTTCGGTGCTGGTCAGCACTTGAAACTGCAGGTTAGGTTCAGGAAGACACTTGAATTTACTGATTATATACAGGTATATAAATGAAAATACAAGTTATGTTCCGGTAGTTACTGCATATTACTGGGTAGGAGTGTAAAAATGGCTCAAAAGGCATGTTTTGCTTGCGAAATTACGGGTTATATTCTGGTAGATATATGTAATTATAAGTTAGGTTCTGTCAGATGTATGAACTTCTAGGTTCGGTGCTGGTCAGCACTTGAAACTACAGGTTGCGTTCAGGAAAACACTTGAA
>JAOPTO010002126.1:0-16638 GCA_033822845.1 Tetrapedia diversipes | reverse complement strand
TTTCACAAGCAAAACAAGCCCTTTGAGCCTTCCATACACTAGTAGCGAGAAATATCGGGTACCTACCAGAACATAACTTGTATTTTCATTTATTTACCTGTACACAATCAGTAAATTCAAGTGTCTTCCTGAACCTAACGTGTAGTTTCAGGTGCTGACAATCACCGAACATAAAATTTCTTACATCTATCAGAACCTATCCTATAATTACATATGTCTACCGGAATATAACCCATAATTTCACAAGCAAAACAAGCCCTTTGAGCCATCCATACACTCCTAGCCAGAAATATCGGGTATCTATCGGAACACAACTTGTATTTTCATTTATCTACCTGTACAGAATCAGTAAATTCAAGTGTCTTCCTGAACCTAACGTGTAGTTTCAAGTGCTGACAATCACCGAACCTAGTATTTCTTACATCCAACGGAACCTAACCTATAATTACATATATCTACCCGAATATAACCCATAATTTAATAAGAAAAACAAGCCTTTGAGCCTTCCATACTCTCCTAGCCAGTAATATCGAGTATCTACCGGAACATTACTTTTATTTTCATTTACCTACCTGAACATATCCAGTAAATTCAAGTGTCTTCCTGAACCTAACGTGTAGTTTCAAGTGCTGACAATCACCGAACCTAGAATTTCTTACATCTAACGGAACCTAAGCTATAATTACATATATCTACCCGAATATAAACCATAATTTAACCAGAAAATCAAGCCCTTTGAGCCTTCCATACTCTCCTATCCAGTAATATCGAGTATCTACCGGAACATTACTTGTATTTTCAATCACCTACCTGAACATAACCAGTAAATTCAAGTGTCTTCCTGAACCTAATCTGTAGTTTCAAGAGCTGAGCAGCACCGAACCTATAATTTCATACATCTATCAGAACCTAACCTATAATTATATATGTCTACCCGAATATAACCCATAATTTCACAAGCAAAACAAGCCCTTTGAGCCTTCCATACACTACTAGCGAGAAATATCGGGTATCTACCAGAACATAACTTGTATTTTCATTTATTTACCTGTACACAATCAGTAAATTCAAGTGTCTTCCTGAACCTAACGTGTAGTTTCAAGTGCTGACAATCACCGAACCTAGAATTTCTTACATCTAACGGAACATAACCTATAATTACATATATCTGGCCTAATATAACCCATAATTTCACAAGCAAAACAAGCCGTTTGAGCATTCCATACACTCCTAGCCAGAAATATCGGGTATCTATCGGAACACAACTTGTATTTTCACTTATCTACATGTACACAATCAGTAAATTCAAGTGTCTTCCTGAACCTAACGTGTAGTTTCAAGTGCTGACAATCACCGAACCTAGAATTTCCTACATCCAACGGAACCTAACCTATAATTACATATATCTACCCGAATATAACCCATAATTTAACAAGAAAGACAATTCTTTGAGTCTTTCATACTCTCCTAGCCAGTAATATCGAGTATCTACCGGAACATTACATTCATTTTCATTTACCTACCTGAACATAACCAGTAAATTCAAGTGTCTTCCTGAACCTAATCTGTAGTTTCAAGAGCTGAACAGCACCGAATCTAGAATTTCATACATCTATCAGAACCTAACCTATAATTACATATATCTACCCGAATATAACACATTATTTAACAAGAAAAACAAGCCTTTTGAGACTTCCATACTCTACTAGCCAGTAATATCGAGTATCTACCGGAACATTACTTGTATTTTCATTTATATATCTGTACATAGCCATTAAATTCAAGTGTCTTCCTTAACCTATCCTGTAGTTTCAAGTGATGACCAGCACCGAACCTAGAATTTCACACATCTAACTGAGCCTAACCTATAATTACATATATCAACCCGAATATAATCCATAATTTTGCAACCAAGACAAGCCTTTATAGCCTTCCATACTCTCCTAGCCAGTAATATCGAGTATCTACCGGAACATTACTTGTATTTTCATTTACCTACCTGAACATAACCAGTAAATTCAAGTGTCTTCCTGAACCTAACTGTAGTTTCAAGAGCTGACCAGCACCGAACCTAGAATTTCATACATCTAACAGAACCTAACCTATAATTACATATATCTAACCGAATATAACCCATAATTTAACAAGAAAAACAAGACTTTTGTGCCTCCCATACTCTCCTAGCCAGTAATATCGAGTATCTACCGGAACATTACTTGTATTTTCATTTACCTACCTGAACATAACCAGTAAATTCAAGTGTCTTCCTGAACCTAAGCTGTAGTTTCAAGTGCTGACCAGTATCGAACCTAGAATTTCATACATCCAACAGAACCTAACCTATAACTACATGTATCTACCAGAATATAATGCATAACTTCCCAAGCAAAAAATGCCATTCGAGCCTTCCATACACTCCTAGCCAGTAATATCGAGTATCTACCGGAACATTACTTGTATTTTTATTTACCTACCTGAACATAAACAGTAAATTCAAGTGTCTTCCTGAACCTAATCTGTAGTTTCAAGAGCTGACCAGCACCGAACCTAGAATTTCATACATCTAACAGGACCTAACCTATAATTACATATATCTACCCGAATATAACCCATAATTTCGCAAGCAAATCATGCCTTATGAGCCATTTTTACACTACTCGCCAGTGATATCGAGACTCTAACGGAACATAACATGTATTTTCATTTATCTACCTGTACACAATCAGTAAATTCAAGTGTCTTCCTGAACCCAATGTGTAGCTTCAAGTGCTAACAATCACCGAACCTAGAAATTCTGACATCTAACAGAACCTAACGTATAATTACATATATCTACCCGAATATAACCCATAATTTCACAAGCAAAACAAGCACTTTGAGCCTTCCATACACTCCTAGCCAGAAATGTCGGGTATCTACCGGAACATTACTTGTATTTTCATTTACCTACCTGAACATAACCAGTAAATTCAAGTGTCTTCCTGAACCTAACCTGTAGTTTCAAGTGCTGACCAACACCGAACCTAGAATGTCATAAATCTAACAGAACCTAACCTATAATTACATATATCTACCCGAATATAACCCATAATTTCGCTAGCAAAGCATGCCTTTTGAGCCTTCCATGCACTGATGTCCAGAAACATCGAGTATCTACCGCAACATTACTTGTATTTTCATTTTTCTACCTGTACACAATCAGGATATTCAAGTGTCTTCCTGAACCTAACCTGTAGTTTCCAGTGCTGACCAACACCGAAACTACAGTTTCATAAATCTAACAGAACCTAACCTATAATTACATATATCTACCCGAATATAACCCATAATTTAATAAGAAAAACAAGCCTTTTGAGCTTTCCATACTCTCCTAGCCAGTAATATCGAGAATCTACCGGAACATTACTTGTATTTTCATTTACCTACATGAACATAACCAGTAAATTAAAGTGTCTTCCTGAACCTAACGTGTAGTTTCAAGTGCTGACAATCACCGAACCTAGAATTTCTTACATCTAACGGAACCAAACCTATAATTACATATATCTACCCGAATATATCCCATAATTTAACAAGAAAATCAATCCTTCTGAGCCTTCCATACTCTCCTAGCCAGTAATATCGAGTATCTACCGGAATATTACTTGTATTTTCATTTATTTACTTGTACCCAATCAGTAAATTCAAGTGTCTTCCTGAACCTAACGTGTAGTTTCAAGTGCTGACAATCACCGAACCCATAATTTCGTACATCTATCAGAACCTAACCTATAATTACATATATCTACCCGAATATAGCCCATAATTTAACAAGAAACACAAGCCTTTTGAGCCTTCCATACTCTATTAGCCAGTAATATCGAGTATCTACCGGAACATTACTTGTATTTTCATTTACCTACCTGAACATAACCAGTAAATTCAGGTACCTTCCTGAACCTAACCTGTAGTTTCAAGTGCTGACCAACACCGAATCTAGAATTTCATAAATCTAACAGAACCTATCCTATAATTACATATATCTACCCGAATATAACCCATAATTTCGCAAGCAAAACAAGCCCTTTGAGCCTTCCATACACTCCTAGCCAGTAATATCGAGTATCTATCGGAACATAACTTGTATTTTCATTTATCTACCTGTACATAACCAGTAAATTCAAGTGTCTTCCTTAACCTAACCTGTAGCTTCAAGTGCTGACCAGCACCGAACCTAGAATTTCATACATCTAACAGAACCTAACCTATAATTACATATATCTACCCGAATATAACCCGTAATTTCGCAAGCAAAGCATGCCTTTTGAGCCATTTTTACACTCCTATCCAGTGATATCGAGACTCTACCGGAACATAACTTGCATTTTCATGTATCTACCTGTATATAACCTGTAAATTCAAGTGTCTTCCTGAACCTAACCTGTAGTTTCAAGTGCTGACCAGCACCGAACCTAGAATTTCACACATCTAACGGAACCTAAACTATAATTACATATATCTACCCGAATGTAACCCATAATTTCGCAAGCAAAACACGCCTTTTGAGCCATCCATACACTGCTAGCCAGTAATATCGAGTATCTACCGGAACATAACTTGTATTTTCATTTATCTACCTGTACACAAACAGCAAATTCAAGTGCCTCCCTGAACCTAACCTGTAGCTTCAATTGCTGACCAGCACCGAACCTAGAATTTCATACATCTAACAGAACCTAACCTATAATTACATATATCTACCTGAGTATAACACATAATTTAATAAGAAAAACAAGCCTTTTGAGCCTTCCATACTCTCCTAGCCAGTAATATCGAGTATCTACCGGAACATTACTTGTATTTTCATTTACCTACCTGTACACAATCAGTAAATTCAAGTGTCTTCCTGAACCTAACGTGTAGTTTCAAGTGCTGACAACCACCGAACCTAGAATTTCATACATCTATCAGAACCTAACCTATAATTACATATATCTGCCCGAATATAACCCATAATTTAACAAGAAAAACAAGCCCTTTGAGCGTTCCATACACTCCTAGCCAGTAATATCGAGTATCTATCGGAACACAACTTGTATTTTCATTTATCTACCTGTACACAATCAGTAAATTGAAGTGTCTTCCTGAACCTAACGTGTAGTTTCAAGTGCTGACAATCACCTAACCTAGAATTTCATACATCTATCAGCACCTAACCTATAATTACATATAACTACCCGAATATAACCCATAATTTAACAAGAAAAACAAGCCTTTTGAGCCTTCCATACTCTCCTAGCCAGTAATATCGAGTATCTACCGGAACATTACTTGTATTTTCATTTACCTACCTGAACATAACCAGTAAATTCAAGTGGCTTCCTAAACCTAATCTGTAGTTTCAAGAGCTGGCCAGCACCGAACCTAGAATTTCATACATCTAACAGAACCTAACCTATAATTACATATATATACCCGAATATAAGCCATATTTTAACAAGAAACACAAGCCTTTTGAGCATTCCATACTCTCCTAGCCAGTAATATCGAGTATCTACCGGAACATTACTTGTATTTTCATATATCTACCTGTACATAGCCATTAAATTCAAGTGTCTCCCTGAACCTACCCTGTAGTTTCAAGTGATGACCAGCACCGAACCTTGAATTTCACACATCTAACTGAACCTAACCTATAATTACATATATCTACCCGAATATAATCCATAATTTAACAAGAAAAACATGCCTTTTGAGCCTTCCATACTCTCCTAGCCAGTAATATCGAGCATCTACCGGAACATTACTTGTATTTTCATTTATCTACCTGTACACAATCAGTAAATTCAAGTGTCTTCCTGAACCTAACCTGTAGTTTCGAGTGCTGACCAGCACCGAACCTATAATTTCATACATCTAACGGAACATAACCTATAATTACATATATCTACCCGAATATAACCCATAATTTAATAAGAAAAACAAGCCTTTTGAGCCTTCGATACTCTCCTAGCCAGTAATATCGAGTATCTACCGGAACATTACTTGTATTTTCATTTACCTACCTGAACATAACCAGCAAATTCAAGTGTCTTCCTGAACCTAACGTGTAGTTTCAAGTGCTGACAATCACCGAACCTATAATTTCATACATCTAACGGAACATAACCTATAATTACATATATCTACCCGAATATAATCCATAATTTAACCTGAAAAACAAGCCCTTTGAGCCTTCCATACTCTCCTAGCCAGTAATATCGAGTATCTACCGGAACATTACTTGTATTTTCATTTATTTACCTGTACCCAATCAGTAAATTCAATTGTCTTCCTGAACCTAACGTGTAGTTTCAAGTGCTGACAATCACCGAACCTAGAATTTCTTACATCTAACGGAACCTAACCAATAATTACATATATCTACCCGAAGATAACCCATAATTTAACAAGAAAAACAATTCTTTTGAGCCTTCCACACTCTCCTAGCCAGTAATATCGAGTATCTACCGGAACAATACTTGTATTTTCATTTATCTACCTGTACATAGCCATTAAATTCAAGTGTCTTCCTGAACCTAACCTGCAGATTCACGTGCTGACCAGCACCGAACCTAGAATTTCATACATCTAACCGAACCTAACCTATAATTACATATATCTAGCCGAATATAACCCGTAATTTCGCAAGCAAAGCATGCGTTTTGAGCCATTTTTACTCCTAGCCAGTAATATCGAGCATCTACCCGAACATAACCTGTATTTTCGTTTATCTACCTGTACATAACAAGTAAATTCAACTGCCTTCCTGAACCTAACCTGTAGTTTCAAGTGCTGACCAACACAGAACCTAGAATTTCATAAATCTAACAGAACCTAACCTGTAATTACATATATCCACCCGAATATAACCCATAATTTCACAAGCAAAACAAGCCTTTTGAGCCTTCCATACTCTCCTAGCCAGTAATATCGAGTATCTACCGGAACATAACTTGTATATTCATTTATTTACCTGTACACAATCAGTAAATTCAAGTGTCTTCCTGAACCTAACTTGTAGTTTCAAGTACTGACAATCACCGGACCTAGAATTTCTTACATCTAACGGAACCTAACCTATAATTACATATATCTACCCGAGTATAACCCGTAATTTCGCCAGCAAAGCATGCGTTTTGAGCCATTTTTACACTCCTAGCCAGTGAAATCGAGACTCTACTGGAACATAACATGTACTTTCATTTATCACCCTGTACATAAATGGTAAATTCAAGTGTCTTCCGGAACCTAACCTGTGGTTTCAAGTGCTGACAATCACCGAACCTAGAATTTCTTACATCTAACGGAACCTAACCTATAATTACATATATCTACCCGAATATAACCCATAATTTAACAAGAAAAACAAGCCTTTTGAACCTTCCATACTCTCCTACCCAGTAATATCGAGTATCTACCGGAACATTACTTGTATTTTCATTTACCTACCAGAACATAACCAGTAAATTCAAGTGTCTTCCATGAACCGAATCTGCAGTTTCAAGAGCTGACCAGCACCGAACCTAGAATTTCATACATCTAACGGAACCTAACCTATAATTACGTATATCTACCAGAATGTAAACCATAATTTCCCAACCACGACAAGCCTTTAGAGCCTTCCATACTCTCCTAGCCAGTAATATCGAGTATCTACCGGAACACTACTTGTATTTTCATTTACCTACCTGAACATAACCAGTAAATTCAAATGTCTTCCTGAACCTAACGTGTAGTTTCAAGTGCTGACAGTCACTGAATCTATAATTTCATACATCTAACTGAACATAACCTATAATTACATATATCTACCCGAATATAACCCATAATTTAACAAGAAAAACAAGCCTTCTGTGCCTTCCATACTCTCCTAGCCAGTATTATCGAGTATCTACCGGAACATTACTTGTATTTTCATTTACCTACCTGAACATAACCAGTAAATTCAAGTGTCTTCCTGAACCTAATCTGTAGTTTCAAGAGCTGACCAGCACCGAACCTAGAATTTCATACATCTAACAGAACCAAACCTATAATTACATATATCTACCCGAATATAACCCATAATTTAACTAGAAAAACAAGCCTTTCGAGCCTTCCATGCTCTCCTAGCCAGTAATATCGAGTATCTACCGGAACATTACTTGTATTTTCATTTATCTACCTGTACATAGCCATTAAATTCAAGTGTCTTCCTGAACCTATCCTGTAGTTTCAAGTGATGACCAGCACCGAACCTAGAATTTCTCACATCTTATTCAACCTAACCTATAATTACATATATGTACCCGAATGTAACCCATAATTTCGCAAGCAAGACAAGCCTTTAGAGCCTTCCATACTCTCCTAGCCAGTAATATCGAGTATCTACCGGAACATTACTTGTATATTCATTTACCTACCTGAAAATATCCAGCAAATTCAAGGGTCTTCCTGAACCTAACGTGTAGTTTCAAGTGCTGACAATCACCGAACCTAAAATTTCTTACATCTAACGGAACCTAACCTATAATTACATATATCTTCCCGAATGTAACCCATAATTTCACAAGCAAAACAAGCCTTTTGAGCCTTCCATACTCTCCTAGCCAGTAATATCGAGTATCTACCGGAACATTACTTGTATTTTCATTTATCTACCTGTACATAACCAGTAAATTCAAGTGTCTTCCAGAACCTAACCTGTAGTTTCAAGTGCTGACAGCACCGAACCTAGAATTTCATACATCTAGCAGAACCTAACCTATAATTACATATATCTACCCGAATATAACCCATAATTTAACATAGAAAAACAAGCCTTTGGAGCCTTTCCATACTCTCCTAGCCAGTAATATCGAGTATCTACCGGAACATTACTTGTATTTTCATTTACCTACCTGTACATAACCAGTAAATTCAAGTGTCTTCCTGAACCTAACCTGTAGTTTCAAGTGCTGACCAGCACCGAACCTAGAATTTCATACATCTAACGGAACCTAACCTATAATTACATATATCTACCCGAATGTAACCCATAATTTCGCAAGCAAAACAAGCCTTTCGAGCCTTCCATACTCTCCTAGCCAGTAATATCGAGTATCTACCGGAACATTACTTGTATTTTCATTTATCTACCTGTACATAGCCATTAAATTCAAGTGTCTTCCTGAACCTAACCTGTAGTTTCAAGTGCTGACCAGCACCGAACCTAGAATTTCATACATCTAACGGAACCTAACCTATAATTACATATATCTACCCGAATGTAACCCATAATTTCGCAAGCAAGACAAGCCTTTAGAGCATTCCATACTCTCCTAGCCAGTAATATCGAGTATCTACCGGAACATTACTTGTATTTTCATTTATCTACCTGTACATAGCCATTAAATTCAGTGTCTTCCTGAACCTAACCTGTAGTTTCAAGTGCTGACCAGCACCGAACCTAGAATTTCATACATCTAACGGAACCTAACCTATAATTACATATATCTACCCGAATGTAACCCATAATTTCGCAAGCAAGACAGCCTTTAGAGCATTCCATACTCTCCTAGCCAGTAATATCGAGTATCTACCGGAACATTACTTGTATTTTCATTTATCTACCTGTACATAGCCATTTAATTCAAGTGTCTTCCTGAACCAACCTGTAGTTTCAAGTGCTGACCAGCACCGAACCTAGAATTTCATACATCTAACAGAACCTAACCTATAATTACATATATCTACCCGAATATAACTCGTTATTTCGCAAGCAAGACAAGCCTTAAGAGCATTCAATACTCTCCTAGCCAGTGATATCGAGTATCTACCGGAACATTACTTGTATTTTCATTTATCTACCTGTACATAACCACTAAATTCAAGTGTCTTCCTGAACCTAATCTGTAGTTTCAAGAGCTGACCAGCACCGAACCTAGAATTTCTTACATCTAACGGAACCTAACCAATAATGACATATATCTACCCGAATATAACCCATAAATTAATAAGAAAAGCAAGCCTTTTGAGCCTTCCATACTCTCCTAGCCAGTAATATCGAGTATCTACCGGAACATTACTTGTATTTTCATTTACCTACCTGAACATAACCAGCAAATTCAAGTGTCTTTCTGAACCTAACGTGTAGTTTCAAGTGCTGACCAGCACCGAACCTAGAATTTCATACATCTATCAGAATCTAACCTACAGTTTCATATATCTAGCCGGATATAACCCGTAATTTCGCAAGCAAAGCATGCGTTTTGAGCCATTTTTACACTCCTAGCCAGGAATATAGAGTATCTACAGGAACATTACTTGTATTTTCATTTACCTACCTGAACATAACCAGTAAATTCAAGTACATTCCTGAACCTGACCTGTAGTTTCAAGTGCTGACCAGCACCGAACCTAGAATTTCATACATCTATCAGAACCTAACCTATAATTACATATATCTACCCGAATATAACCCATAATTTAATAAGAAAAACAAGCCGTTTGAGCCTTCCATACTCTCCTAGCCAGTAATATCGAGTATCTACCGGAACATTACTTGTATTTTCATTTACCTACCTGAACATAGCCAGTAAATTCAAGTGTCTTCCTGAACCTAGCGTGTAGTTTCAAGTGCTGACAATCACCGAACCTAGAATTCTTACATCCAACGGAACCTAACCTATAATTACATATATCTACCCGAATATAACCCATAATTTAACTAGCAAAACAAGCTTTTTGAGCTTTCCATACTCATCTAGCCAGTAATATCGAGTATCATCCGGAACATAACCTGTATTTTTATTTATCTACCTGTATATAAACAGTAATTTGAAGTGCCTTCCTGAACCTAACCTGTGGTTTCAAGTGCTGACCAACGCCGATACTACAATTTCATAAATCTAACAGAACCTAACCTATAATTACACATATCTATCCGAATATAACCCATAATTTCGCATGCAGAACAAGCCATTTGAGCCTTCCATACACTCCTAGCCAGTAATATCGAGTATCTACCGGAACATATCCTGTATTTTCATTTATCTACCTGTATATAATTTGTAAATTCAAGTGCATTCCTGAACATAACGTATAGTTACAAGTGCTGACAATCACCGAACCTAGAATTTCTTACATATAACGGAACCTAACCTATAATTACATATATCTACCCGAATATAACCCATAATTTAACCAGAAGAACAAGCCCTTTCAGCCTTCCATACACTTCTAGCCAGTAATATTGAGTATCTATCGGAACATAACCTGTATTTTCATTTATCTACCTGTACACAATCAGTAAATTCATCTGTCTTCCTGAACCTAGCCTGTAGTTTCAAGTGCTGACCAACGCCGATACTACAATTTCATAAATCTTACAGAACCTAACATATGATTACATATATCTACCCGAATATAACCCATAATTTCGCAAGCAAAACATGCCTTTTGAGCCATCCATACACTTCTAGCCAGTAATATCGAGTATCAAACGGAACATAACTAGTATTTTCATTTATCTACCTGTATATAACCTGTAAATTCAAGTGCCTTCCTCAACCTGACTTGTAGTTTCAAGTGCTGACCAACACCGATACTACAATTTCAGCAATCTAACAGTACCTAACCTATAATTACACATATCTATCCGAATATAACCCATAATTTCGAAAGCAGAACAAGCCATTTGAGCCTTCCATACACTCCTAGCTAGTAATATCGAGTACCTATCGGAGCATAACATGTATTTTAATTTATCTACCTGTACACAATAAGTAATTTCGGGTGTCTTCCTGAACCTAACGTATAGCTTCAAGTGCTGACAATCACCGAACCTAGAATTTCTTACATCTAACGGAACCTAACCTATAATTACATATATCTACCCGAATATAACCCGTAATTTCGCAAGCAAAGCATGCCTTTTGAGCCATTTTTACTCTCCTAGCCAGTAATATCGAGTATCTGCCGGAATATTACTTATATTTTCATTTATCTACCTGTACATAACCAGTAAATTCAAGTGTCTTCCCGAACCTAACCTGCAGTTTCAAGTGCTGACCAGCACCGAACCTAGAATTTCATACATCTAACAGAACCTAACCTATAATTACATATATCTACCCGAATATAACCCATAATTTCACAAGCAAAACAAGCACTTTGAGCCTTCCATACACTCCTAGCCAGAAATGTCGGGTATCTACCGGAACATTACTTGTATTTTCATTTACCTACCTGAACATAACCAGTAAATTCAAATGTCTTCCTGAACCTAACGTGTAGTTTCAAGTGCTGACAATCACTGAACCTATTATTTCATACATCTAACGGAACATAACCTATAATTACATATATCTACCCGAATATAACCCATAATTTCGGAAGCAAAACAAGCCATTTGAGACTTCCATACACTCCTAGCCAGTAATATCGAGTATCTATCGGAACATAACTTGTATTTTCATTTATCTACCTGTACACAATCGGTAAATTCGAGTGTCTTCCTGAACCTCACGTGCAGTTTCAGGTGCTGACAATCACCGAACCAAGAATTTCTTACATCAAACGGAACGTAACCTATAATTACATATATCTACCAGAATATAACCCATAATTTAACTAGAAAAACAATTCTTTTGAGCCTTCCATACTCTCCTAGCCAGTAATATCGAGTATCAACAGGAACATTACTTGTATTTTCATTTACCTACCTGAACATAACCAGTAAATTCAAGTGTCTTCCTGAAACTAACGTGTAGTATCAAGTGCTGACAATCACCGAACCTAGAATTTCTTACATCTAACGGAACCTAACCTATAATTACTTATATCTACCCGAAGATACTCCATAATTTAACAAGAAAAACAATTCTTTTGAGCATCTCACACTCTCCTAACCAGTAATATCGAGTATCTACCGGAACATTACTTGTATTTTCATTTACCTGCCTGAAAATAACCAGCAAATTCAAGGGTCTTCCTGATCCTAACGTGTAGTTTCAAGTGCTGACAATCACCGAACCTAGAATTTCTTACATCTAACGGAACCTAACCTATAATTACATATATCTACCCGAATATAACCCATAATTTAACTAGCAAAACAAGCCTTTTGAGCTTTCCATACTCTCCTAGCCAGTAATATCGAGTATCTACCGGAACATTACTTGTATTTTCATTTATCTACCTGTACACAATCAGTAAATTCGAGTGTCTTCCTGAACCTAACGTGTAGCTTCAGGTGCTGAAAATCACCGAACCTAGAATTTCTTACATCAAACGGAACCTAACCTATAATTACATATATCTACCCGAATATAACCCATAATTTAGCTATCAAAACAAGACTTTTCAGCCTTCCATACTCCCCTAGCCAGTAATATCGAGTATCAACCGGAACATGACTTGTATTTTCATTTACTTACCTGAACATAACCAGTAAATTCAAGTGTCTACCTGAACCTAACCTGTAGTTTCAAGTGCTGACAATCACCGAACCTAGAATTTCTTACATCTAACGGAACCTAACCTATAATTATATATATCTACCCGAATATAACCCATAATTTAACAAGAAAAACAAGCCTTTTGAGCCTTACATACTCACCCTGCCTGTAATATCGAGTATCTACCGGAACATTACTTGCATTTTCATTTACCTACCTGAACATAACCAGTAAATTCAAGTGTCTTCCTGAACCTATCCTGTAGTTTCCAGTGCTGACCAGCACCGAACCTATAATTTCATACATCTAACAGAACCTAACCTATAACTACATATATGTACCCGTATATAACCCTCAATTTCGCAAGCAGAGCATGCCTTTTGAGACATTTTTACACTCCTAGCCAGTAATATCGAGTGTCTATCGGAACATAACTTGTATTTTCATTTATCTACCTGTACACAATCGGTAAATTCGAGTGTCATCCTGAACCTTACGTGTAGTTTCAGGTGCTGACAATCACCGAACCTAGAATTTCTTACATCTAACGGAACCTAACCAATAATTACTTATATCTACCCGAATATAACCCATAATTTAGCTATCAAAACAAGCTTTTTGAGCCTTCCATACTCTCCTAGCCAGTAATATCGAGTATCATCCGGAACATAACCTGTATTTTCATTTATCTACCTGTATATAATCAGTAAATTCAAGTGCCTTCCTGAACCTAACCTGTAGTTTCAAGTGCTGACCAACACCGACACTACAATTTCATAAATCTAACAGAACCTAACCTATAATTACATATATCTACCCGAATATAACCCATAATTTCACAAGCAAAACATGCCTTTTGTGCCTTCCATACTGTCCTAGCCAGTAATATCGAGTATCTACCGGAACATTACTTGTATTTTCATTTACCTACCTGTACACAATCAGTAAATTCAAGTGTCTTCCTGAACCTAACGTGTAGTTTCAAGTGCTGACAATCTCCGAACCTAGAATTTCTTACATCCAACGGAACCTAACCTATAATTACATATATCTACCCGAATATAACCCATAATTTCGCAAGCAAAGCAAGCCTTTTGAGCCTTCCATGCACTGCTGGCCAGAAATATCGAGTATCTACCGGAACATTACTTGTATTTTCAATTACCTACCTGTACACAATCAGTAAATTCAAGTGTCTTCCTGAACCTAACCTGTAGTTTCAAGTGCTGACCAGCACCGCACCAAGAATTTCATACATCTAACCGAACCTAACAAATAATTACATATATCTACCCGAATATAATCCATAATTTCGCAACCAAAACACGCCTTTTGAGCCATCCATACTCTCCTAGCTAGTAATATCGAGTATCTGCCGGAACATTACTTGTATTTTCATTTATCTACCAGTACATAACCAGTAAATTCAAGTGTCTCCCAGAACCTAACCTGTAGTTTCAAGTGCTGACCAACACCGAAACTAGAATTTCATACATCTAACAGAACCTAACCTATAATTACATATTTCTACCCGAATATAACCCATAATTTAACTAGCAAAACAAGCCTTTTGAACCTTCCATACTCTCCTAGCCAGTAATATCGAGTATCTTCCGGAATATTAGTTGTCCTTTTAGATATTCTACCTGTATATAACCAGTAAATTCAAGTGTCTTCCTGAACCTAACCAGTAGTTTCCAGTGCTGACCAACACCGAATCTACAATTTCATAAATCTAACCGAACCTAACCTATAATTACGTATATCTTCCCGAATTTAACCCATAATTTCACAAGAAAAACAAGCCTTTTGGGCCTTCCATCCTCTCCTAGCCAGTAATATCGAGTATCTACCGGAACATTACTTGTATTTTCATTTATCTACCAGTTCATAACCAGTAAATTCAAATGTCTTCCTGAACCTAACCTGTAGTTTCAAGTGCTGACCAGCACGGTATCTAGAATTCCATAAATCTAACAGAACCTAACCTATAATTACATATATCTACCCGAATGTAACCCATAATTTCGCAAGCAAAACAAGCCTTTTGAGCTTTCCATACTCTCCTAGCCAGTATTATCGAGTATCTACCGGAACATGACTTGTATTTTCATTTACCTACCTGAACATAACCAGTAAATTCAAGTGTCTTCCTGAACCTAACCTGTAGATTCAAGTACTGACCAGCACCGAACCTAGAATTTCATACATCTATCAGAACCAAACCTATAATTACATATATCTACCCGAATGTAACCCATAATTTAACAAGAGAAACAAGCCTTTTTAGCCTTCCATACTCTCCTAGCCAGTAATATCGAGTATCTACCGGAACATTACTTGTATTTTCATTTATCTACCTGTACATAGCCATTAAAATCAAGTGTCTTCCTGAACCTAACCTGTAGTTTCAAGTGCTGACAATCACCGAACCTAGAATTTCTTACATCTAACGGAACCTAACCTATAATTACATATATCTACCCGAATATAGCCCATAATTTAAGTTTCAAAACAAGCCTTTTGAGCTTTCCATACTCTCCTAGCCAGTAATATTCAGTATCGACCGTTACGTGACTTGTATTTTCATTTACTTACCTGAACATAACCAGTAAATTCAAACGTCTTCCTGAACCTAACCTGTAGTTTCAAGTGCTGACCAGCACGGAATCTAGAATTCCATAAATCTAACAGAACCTAACCTATAATTACATATATCCACCCGAATATAACCCATAATTTCACAAGCAAAACGAGCCTTTTGAGCCTTCCATACTCTCCTAGCCAGTAATATCGAGTATCTACCGGAACATTACTTTTATTTTCATTTACCTACCTGAACATAACCAGTAAATTCAAGTGTCTTCCTGAACCTAACCTGTAGCTTCAAGTGCTGACCAGCACCGAACGTAGAATTTCATACATCTATCAGAACCAAACATATAATTACATATATCTACCCGAATATAACCCGTAATTTCGCAAGCAAAGCATGCCTTTTGAGCCATTCTTACACTCCTAGCCAGTGATATCGAGACTCCACCAGAACATAACTTGTACTTTCATTTATCACCCTGTACATAACCGGTAAATTCAAAGATCTTCCTTAACCTAGCCTGTAGTTTCAAGTGCTGACCACCACCGAACATAGAATTTCATACATCTCTCAAAACCTAACCAATGATTACATACATCTACC
>JAOPTO010002125.1:0-13577 GCA_033822845.1 Tetrapedia diversipes | reverse complement strand
TCATACATCTAACAGTACCTAACCTATAATTACATATATCCGCCGGAATATAACCCGTTATTTCGAAAGCAAAACATGCCTTTTGAGCCGTTTTTACACTCCAAGCCAGTGATATCGAGATTCTACCGGAACATAATTGTATTTTCATTTATCTATCTGTACATAGCCAGTAAATTCAAGTGTCTTCCCTGAACCTAACCTGTAGTTTCAAGTACTGACCAGCACCGAACCTAGAATTTCATACATCTAACAGAACCTAATCTATAATTACATATATCCGCCGGAATATAACCCGTAATTTCGGAAGCAAGGCATGCCTTTTGAGCCATTTTTACACTCCTAGCCAGTGATATCGAGATCTACCGGAACATAACTTGTACTTTCATTTATCTCTCTGTACATAGGCCAGTAAATTCAAGTGTCTTCCTGAACCTAACCTGTAGTTTCAAGTACTGACCAGCACCGAACCTAGATTTCATACATCTAACAGAACCTAACCTATAATTACATATATCCGAAGGAATATAACCCGTAATTTCGCAAGCAAAACATGCTTTTGAGCCGTTTTTACACTCCTAGCCAGTAATATCGAGTATCTACCGGAACATAATTGTATTTCCATTTATCTCTCTGTACATAGCCAGTAAATTCAAGTGTCTTCCTGAACCTTACCTGTAGTTCTAGTACTGACCAGCACCGAACCTAGGATTTCATACATCTAACAGAACCTAACCTATAATTACATATATCCGCCGGAATATAACCCGTTATTTCGCAAGCAAAACATGCCTTTTGAGCCGTTTTTACACTCCTAGCCAGTGACATCGAGACTCTACAGGAACATAACTTGTATTTTCATTTATCTATCTGTACATAGCCAGTAAATTCATGTGTCTTCCTGAATCTAACCTGTTGTTTCAAGTACTGACCAGCACCGAACCTAGGATTTCATACATCTAACAGAACCTAACCTATAATTACATATATCCGCCGGAATATAACCCGTAATTTCGGAAGCAAGGCATGCTTTTGAGCCATTTTTACACTCCTAGCCAGTGATATCGAGATTCTACCGGAACATAACTTGTATTTCATTTATCTATCTGTACATAGCCAGTAAATTCAAGTGTCTTCCTGAACCTAACCTGTAGTTTCAAGTACTGACCAGCACCGAACCTAGAATTTCATACATCTAACAGAACCTAACCTATAATTACATATATCCGCCGGAATATAACCCGTTATTTCGCAAGCAAAACATGCCTTTTGAGCCGTTTTTACACTCCTAGCCAGTGAAATCGGGATCTTACCGGAACATAACTTGTATTTCCATTTATCTCTCTGTACATAGCCAGTAAATTCAAGTGTCTTCCTGAACCTAACCTGTAGTTTCAATTACTGACCAGCGCCGAACCTAGAATTTCATACATCTGCGAGAACCTAACCTATAATTACATATATCTACCCGAATATAACTCGTAATTTCGCAAACAAGATACGACTCTTGAGCCATTCATACACTCCAAGCCAGTAACATCGAGTATCTACCGAACATCAATTGTATTTCCATTTATCTCTCTGTACATAGCCAGTAAATTCAAGTGTCTTGCTGAACCTAACCTGCAGTTTCAAGTACTGACCAGCACCGAACCTAGAATTTCATACATCTAACAGAACCTAACCTATAATTACATATATCTACCCGAATATAACCCATTATTTCGCAAGCAAAACATGCCTTTTGAGCCATCCATGCACTGCTGGCCAGTAATATCGAGTATCTACCGGAACATAACCATATTTACATTTATCTGCCTGTACATAACCAATAAATTCAAGTGTCTTCCTGAACCTAATCTGTAGTTTCAAGTGCTGACCAGCACCGAACCTAGAATTTCATACATCTAACAGAACCTTATCTATAATTACATATATCCGCCGGAATATAACCCGCAATTTCGTCAGCAAAACATGCTTTTTGAGCCATTTTTACACACCTGGTCAGTGATATCGAGACTCTACCGGAACATAACTTATATTTTCATTTATATATCTGTACATAGCCAGCAAATTCAAGTGTCTTCCTGAACCTAACCTGTAGTTTCAAGTACTGACCAGCACCGAACCTAGATTTTCATACATCTAACAGAACCTAATCTATAATTACATATATCTACCCGAATATAACCCGTAATTTCGCAAACAAATATGCTTTTGAGCCATTCATACACTCCTAGCCAGTAACATCGAGTATCTACCGGAACATAATTGTATTTCCATTTATCTCTCTGTACATAGCCAGTAAATTCAAGTGTCTTCCTGAACCTTACCTGTAGCTTCTAGTGCTGACCAGCACCGAACCTAGGATTTCATACATCTAACAGAACCTAACTATAATTACATATATCCGCCGGAATATAACCCGTAATTTCGCAAGCAAAACATGCCTTTTGAGCCATTTTTACACTCCTAGCCAGTGATATCGCGATTCTACCGGAACATAACTTGTATTTTCATTTATCTATCTGTACATACCAGTAAATTCAAGTGTCTTCCTGAACCTAACCTGTAGTTTCAAGTACTGACCAGCACCGAACCTAGAATTTCATACATCTAACGGAACCTAACCTATAATTACATATATCCGCCGGAATATAACCCGTTATTTCGCAAGCAAAACATGCCTTTTGAGCCGTTTTTACACTCCTAGCCAGTGACATCGAGACTCTACCGGAACATAACTTGTATTTTCATTTATCTATCTGTACATAGCCAGTAAATTCAAGTGTCTTCCTGAACCTAACCTGTAGATTCAAGTGCTGACCAGCACCGAACCTAGAATTTCATACATCTAACAGAACCTAACCTATAATTACATATATCCTCCGGAATATAACCCGTAATTTCGCAAGCAAAGGCATGCCTTTTGAGCCATTTTTACACTCCTAGCCAGTGATATCGAGATCTACCGGAACATAACTTGTATTTTCATTTATCTATCTGTACATAGCCAGTAAATTCAAGTGTCTTCCTGAACCTTACCTGTAGTTTCAAGTGCTGACCAGCACCGAACCTAGAATTTCATACATCTAACAGAACCTAACCTATAATTACATATATCCGCCGGAATATAACCCGTTATTTCGCAAGCAAAACATGCTTTTGAGCCGTTTTTACACTCCTAGCCAGTGATATCGAGACTCTACCGGAACATAACTTGTATTTTCATTTATCTATCTGTACATAGCCAGTAAATTCAAGTGTCTTCCTGAACCTAACCTGTAGTTTCAAGTACTGACCAGCACCGAACCTAGAATTTCATACATCTAACAGAACCTAATCTATAATTACATATATCCGCCGGAATATAACCCGTAATTTCGAAAGCAAAACATGCCTTTTGAGCCGTTTTTACACTCCTAGCCAGTGATATCGAGACTCTACCGGAACATAACTTGTATTTTCATTTATCTATCTGTACATAGCCAGTAAATTCAAGTGTCTTCCTGAACCTTACCTGTAGTTTCTAGTACTGACCAGCACCGAACCTAGGATTTCATACATCTAACAGAACCTAACCTATAATTACATATATCCGCCGGAATATAACCCGTTATTTCGCAAGCAAAACATGCCTTTTGAGCCGTTTTTACACTCCTAGCCAGTGACATCGAGACTCTACCGGAACATAACTTGTATTTTCATTTATCTATCTGTACATAGCCAGTAAATTCAAGTGTCTTCCTGAACCTAACCTGTAGTTTCAAGTACTGACCAGCACCGAACCTAGAATTTCATACATCTAACAGAACCTAACCTATAATTACATATATCCGCCGGAATATAACCCGTAATTTCGCAAGCAAAACATGCCTTTTGAGCCATTTTTACACTCCTAGCCAGTGACATCGAGTATCTACCGGAACATAACTTGTATTTCCATTTATCTATCTGTACATAGCCAGTAAATTCAAGTGTCTTCCTGAACCTTACCTGTAGTTTCTAGTACTGACCAGCACCGAACCTAGAATTTCATACATCTAACAGAACCTAACCTATAATTACATATATCCGCCGGAATGTAACCCGTTATTTCGCAAGCAAAACATGCCTTTTGAGCCATTTTTACACTCCTAGCCAGTGATATCGAGTATCTACCGGAACATAACTTGTATTTTCATTTATCTATCTGTACATAGCCAGTAAATTCAAGTGTCTTCCTGAACCTAACCTGTAGTTTCAAGTACTGACCAGCACCGAACCTAGAATTTCATACATCTAACAGAACCTAACCTATAATTACATATATCCGCCGGAATATAACCCGTAATTTCGCAAGCAAAACATGCCTTTTGAGCCGTTTTTACACTCCTAGCCAGTGATATCGAGACTCTACCGGAACATAACTTGTATTTTCATTTATCTATCTGTACATAGCCAGTAAATTCAAGTGTCTTCCTGAACCTAACCTGTAGTTTCAAGTACTGACCAGCACCGAACCTAGAATTTCATACATCTAACAGAACCTAACCTATAATTACATATATCCGCCGGAATATAACCCGTAATTTCGGAAGCAAGGCATGCCTTTTGAGCCATTTTTACACTCCTAGCCAGTGATATCGAGACTCTACCGGAACATAACTTGTATTTTCATTTATCTATCTGTACATAGCCAGTAAATTCAAGTGTCTTCCTGAACCTAACCTGTAGTTTCAAGTGCTGACCAGCACCGAACCTAGAATTTCATACATCTAACAGAACCTAACCTATAATTACATATATCCGCCGGAATATAACCCGTTATTTCGCAAGCAAAACATGCCTTTTGAGCCATTTTTACACTCCTAGCCAGTAATATCGAGTATCTTCCGGAACATAAATTGTATTTCCATTTATCTCTCTGTACATAGCCAGTAAATTCAAGTGTCTTCCTGAACCTAACCTGTAGTTTCAAGTACTGACCAGCACCGAACCTAGAATTTCATACATCTAACAGAACCTAACCTATAATTACATATATCCGCCGGAATATAACCCGTTATTTCGCAAGCAAAACATGCCTTTTGAGCCATTTTTACACTCCTAGCCAGTGATATCGAGACTCTACCGGAACATAACTTGTATTTTCATTTATCTATCTGTACATAGCCAGTAAATTCAAGTGTCTTCCTGAACCTAACCTGTAGTTTCAAGTACTGACCAGCACCGAACCTAGGATTTCATACATCTAACAGAACCTAACCTATAATTACATATATCCGCCGGAATATAACCCGTTATTTCGCAAGCAAAACATGCATTTTGAGCCGTTTTTACACTCCTAGCCAGTGATATCGAGACTCTACCGGAACATAACTTGTATTTTCATTTATCTATCTGTACATAGCCAGTAAATTCAAGTGTCTTCCTGAACCTTACCTGTAGTTTCAAGTACTGACCAGCACCGAACCTAGAATTTCATACATCTAAAGAACCTAACCTATAATTACATATATCGCCGGAATATAACCCGTAATTTCGGAAGCAAGGCATGCCTTTTGAGCCATTTTTACACTCCTAGCCAGTAATATCGAGTATTCACCGGAACATAATTGTATTTCCATTTATCTCTCTGTACATAGCCAGTAAATTCAAGTGTCTTCCTGAACCTAACCTGTAGTTTCAAGTACTGACCAGCACCGAACCTAGAATTTCATACATCTAACAGAACCTAACCTATAATTACATATATCCGCCGGAATATAACCCGTTATTTCGCAACAAGCATGATTTTTGAGCCATTTTTACACTCCTAGTCGGTAATATCGAGTATCTTCCGGAACATAAATTGTACTTCCATTTATCTCTCTGTACATAGCCGGTAAATTCAAGTGTCTTCCTGAACCTAACCTGTAGCTTCAAGTGCTAACCAGCACCGAACCTCGATTTTCATACATCTAACAGAACCTAATCTATAACTACATATATCTTCCAGAGTATGACCCGTAGTTTCGCAAGCAAAATATGACTTTTGAGCCATTCATACACCCCTAGAAAGTAACATCGAGTATCTGCCGGAACATAAATTGTACTTCCATTTATCTCTCTGTTCATAGCCAGTAAATTTAAGTGTCTTCCTGAACCTAACCTGTAGTTTCAAGTACTGACCAGCACCGAACCTAGAATTTCATACATCAAACAGAACCTAATCTATAATTACATATATCCGCCGGAATATAACCCGGAATTTGGCAAGCAAAACATGCCTTTTGATCCATTTTTACACTCCTAGCCAGAGATATCGAGACTCTACCGGAACATAACTTGTATTTTCATTTATCTATCTGTACATAGCCAGTAAATTCAAGTATCTTCCTGAACCTAACCTGTAGATTCAACTGCTGACCATCATCGAACCTAGAATTTCATACATCTAACAGAACCTAACCGATAATTACATATATCCGCCGGAATATAACCCGTTATTTCGAAGCAAAACATGCCTTTTGAGACATTTTTACACTTCTAGCCAGTAATATCGAGTATCTTCCGGAACATAACTTGTATTTTCATTTATCTCTCTGTACATAGCCAGTAAATTCAAGTGTCTTCCTGAACCTAACCTGTAGTTTCAAGTACTGACCAGCACCGAACCTAGAATTTCATACATCTAACAGAACCTAACCTATAATTACATATATACGCCGGAATATAACCCGTAATTTCGCAAGCAAGGCATGCTTTTGAGCCATTTTTACACTCCTAGCCAGTGATATCGAGACTCTACCGGAACATAACTTGTATTTCATTTATCTTTCTGTACATAGCCAGTAAATTCAAGTGTCTTCCTGAACCTACCTGTAGTTTCTAGTACTGACCAGCACCGAACCTAGAATTTCATACATGTAACAGAACCTAACCTATAATTACATATATCCGCCGGAATATAACCCGTAATTTCGCAAGCAAAGCATGCCTTTTGAGCCGTTTTTACACTCCTAGCCAGTGACATCGAGACTCTACCGGAACATAACTTGTATTTTCATTTATCTATCTGTACATAGCCAGTAAATTCATGTGTCTTCCTGAATCTAACCTGTTGTTTCAAGTACTGACCAGCACCGAACCTAGAATTTCATACATCTAACAGAACCTAATCTATAATTTCATATATCCGCCGGAATATAACCCGTAATTTCGAAAGCAAGGCATGCCTTTTGAGCCATTTTTACACTCCTAGCCAGTAAGATCATGATTCTACCTGGACATAACTTGTATTTTCATTTATCTATCTGTACATAGCCAGTAAATTCAAGTGTCTTCCTGAACCTAACCTGTAGTTTCAAGTACTGACCAGCACCGAACCTAGATTTTCATACATCTAACAGAACCTAATCTATAATTTCATATATCCGCCGGAATATAACCCGTCATTTCGGAAGCAAGGCATGCCTTTTGAGCCGTTTTTACACTCCTAGCCAGTGATATCGAGACTCTACCGGAACATTACTTGTACTTTCATTTATCTATCTGTACATAGCCAGTAAGTTCAAGTGTCTTCCTGAACCTAACCTGTAGTTTCTAGTGCTGACCAGCACCGAACCTAGAATTTCATATATCTAACACAACCTAACCTATAATTACATATATCCGCCGGAATATAACCCGTTATTTCGCAAGCAAAACATGCCTTTTGAGACATTTTTACACTCCTAGCCAGAAATATCGAGTATCTTCCGGAACATAAATTGTATTTCCATTTATCTCTCTGTACATAGCCAGTAAATTCATGTGTCTTCCTGAATCTTTCCTGTTGTTTCAAGTACTGACCAGCACCGAACCTAGATTTTCATACATCTAACAGAACCTAATCTATAATTTCATATATCCGCCGGAATATAACCCGTAATTTCGGAAGCAAGGCATGCCTTTTGAGCCGTTTTTACACTCCTAGCCAGTGATATCGAGTATCTACCGGAACATAAATTGTACTTCCATTTATCTCTCTGTACATAGCCAGTAAATTCAAGTGTCTTCCTGAACCTTACCTGTAGTTTCTAGTACTGACCAGCACCGAACCTAGAATTTCATACATCTAACACAACCTAACTTATAATTTTATATATCCGCCGAATATAACCCGTTATTTCGCAAGCAAAACATGCCTTTTGAGACATTTTTACACTCCTAGCCAGTAATATCGTGTATCTTCCGGAACATAAATTGTATTTCCATTTATCTCTCTGTACATAGCCAGTAAATTCAAGTGTATTGCTGAACCTAACCTGTAGTTTCAAGTACTGAGCAGCACCGAACCTAGAATTTCATACATCTAACACAACCTAACCTATAATTACATATATCCGCCGGAATATAACCCGTTATTTCGCAAGCAAAACATGCGTTCTGAGCAGTTTTTCACTCCTAGCCAGTGATATCGAGACTCTACCGGAACATAACTTGTATTTTCATTTATCTATCTGTACATAGCCAGTAAATTCAAGTGTCTTCCTGAACCTTATCTGTAGTTTCTAGTACTTACCAGCACCGAACCTAGGATTTCATACATCTAACAGAACCTAACCTACAATTACATATATCCGCCGGAATATAACCCGTTATTTCGCAAGCAAAACATGCCGTTTGTGCCGTTTTTACACTCCTAGCCAGTGACATAGAGACTCTGCCGGAACATAACCTGTATTTTCGTTTATCTATGTGTACATAGCCAGTAAATTCATGTGTCTTCCTGAATCTAACCTGTTGTTTCAAGTACTGACCAGCACCGAACCCAGAATTCCATACATCTAACAGAACCTAATCTATAATTTCATATATCCGCCGGAATATAACCCGTTATTTCGCAAGCTAAACATGCCTTTTGAGCCGTTTTTACACTCCTAGCCAGTGATATCGAGACTCTACCGGAGCATAACTTGTATTTTCATTTATCTATCTGTACATAGCCAGTAAATTCAAGTGCCTTCCTGAGCCTAACCTGTAGATTCAAGTGCTGACCAGCACCAATCCTAGAATTTCATACATCTAACACAACCTAACCTATAATTACATATATCCGCTGGAATATAACCCGTTATTTCGCAAGCAAAACATGCCTTTTGAGACATTTTTACACTCCTAGCCAGTAATATCGAGTATCTTCCGGAACATAAATTGTACTTCCATTTATCTCTCTGTACATAGCCAGTAAATTCCAGTGTCTTCCTGAACCTAACCTGTAGTTTCAAGTACTGACCATCACCGAACCTAGAATTTCATACATCTAACAGAACCTAATCTATAATTTCATATATCCGCCGGAATATAACCCGTTATTTCGCAAGCAAAACATGCCTTTTGAGCTGTTTTCACACTCCTAGCCAGAGACATCGAGACTCTACCGGAACATAACTTGTATTTTCATTTATCTATCTGTACATAGCCAGTAAATTCATGTGTCTTCCTGAATCTAACCTGTTGTTTCAAGTACTGACCAGCACCGAACCTAGAATTTCATACATCAAACAGGACCTAATCTATAATTTCATATATCCGACGGAATATAACCCGTAATTTCGGAAGCAAAGCATGCCTTTTGAGCCGTTTTTACACTCCTAGCCAGTGATATCGAGACTCTACCGGAACATAACTTGTACTTTCATTTATCTATCTGTACATAGCCAGTAAATTCAAGTGTCTTCCTGAACCTAACCTGTAATTTCTAGTGCTGACCAGCACCGAACCTAGAATTTCATACATCTAACACAACCTAACCTATAATTACATATATCCGCCGGAATATAACCCGTTATTTCGCAACCAAAACATGCCGTTTGAGCCGTTTTTACACTCCTAGCCAGTGACATAGAGACTCTACCGGAACATAACTTATATTTTCATTTATCTATCTGTACATAACCAGTAAATTCATGTGTCTTCCTGAATCTAACCTGTTGTTTCAAGTACTGACCAGCACCGAACCTAGAATTTCATACATCTAACAGAACCTAACCTATAATTACATATATCCGCCGGAATATAACCCGTAATTTCGCAAGAAAAACATGCCTTTTGAGCCATTTTTACACTCCTAGCCAGTAATATCGCGATTCTACCGGAACATAACTTGTATTTTCATTGATCTATCTGTACATAACCAGTTAATTCAAGTGTCTTCCTGAACCCAACCTGTAGTTTCAAGTGCTGACCAGCACCGAACCTAGAATTTCATACATCTGACAGAACCTAACCTATAATTACATATATCCGCTGGAATATAACCCGTTATTTCGCAAGCAAAACATGCCTTTTGAGACATTTTTACACTCCTAGCCAGTAATATCGAGTATCTTCCGGAACATAAATTGTACTTCCATTTATCTCTCTGTACATAGCCAGTAAATTCCAGTGTCTTCCTGAACCTAACCTGTAGTTTCAAGTACTGACCATCACCGAACCTAGAATTTCATACATCTAACAGAACCTAATCTATAATTTCATATATCCGCCGGAATATAACCCGTTATTTCGCAAGCAAAACATGCCTTTTGAGCTGTTTTCACACTCCTAGCCAGAGACATCGAGACTCTACCGGAACATAACTTGTATTTTCATTTATCTATCTGTACATAGCCAGTAAATTCATGTGTCTTCCTGAATCTAACCTGTTGTTTCAAGTACTGACCAGCACCGAACCTAGAATTTCATACATCAAACAGGACCTAATCTATAATTTCATATATCCGACGGAATATAACCCGTAATTTCGGAAGCAAAGCATGCCTTTTGAGCCGTTTTTACACTCCTAGCCAGTGATATCGAGACTCTACCGGAACATAACTTGTACTTTCATTTATCTATCTGTACATAGCCAGTAAATTCAAGTGTCTTCCTGAACCTAACCTGTAATTTCTAGTGCTGACCAGCACCGAACCTAGAATTTCATACATCTAACACAACCTAACCTATAATTACATATATCCGCCGGAATATAACCCGTTATTTCGCAACCAAAACATGCCGTTTGAGCCGTTTTTACACTCCTAGCCAGTGACATAGAGACTCTACCGGAACATAACTTATATTTTCATTTATCTATCTGTACATAACCAGTAAATTCATGTGTCTTCCTGAATCTAACCTGTTGTTTCAAGTACTGACCAGCACCGAACCTAGAATTTCATACATCTAACAGAACCTAACCTATAATTACATATATCCGCCGGAATATAACCCGTAATTTCGCAAGAAAAACATGCCTTTTGAGCCATTTTTACACTCCTAGCCAGTAATATCGCGATTCTACCGGAACATAACTTGTATTTTCATTGATCTATCTGTACATAACCAGTTAATTCAAGTGTCTTCCTGAACCCAACCTGTAGTTTCAAGTGCTGACCAGCACCGAACCTAGAATTTCATACATCTGACAGAACCTAACCTATAATTACATATATCTACTCGAAAATAACTCGTAATTTCGCAAGCAGGACATGCTTTTTGAGCCATTCATATAGTCCTAGCAAGTAATGTCGAATATCAATCGGAATATAACTTGAATTATCATTTATCTACCTGTACATAACCAGTAAATTCAAGTATCTTAGTGTACCTAACCTGTAGTTTCAAGTGCTGACCAGCACCGAACCTGGAATTTCATACCTCTAACAGTGCCTAACCTATAATTACATATATCCGCAGGAATATAACCCGTTATTTCGCAAGCAAAACATGCCTTTTGAGCCATTTTTACACTCCTAGCCAGTAATATCGAGTATCTTCCGGAACATAAATTGTATTTCCATTTATCTCTCTGTACATAGCCAGTAAATTCTAGTGTCTTCCTGAACCTAACCTGTAGTTTCAAGTACTGACCAGCACCGAATCTAGAATTTCATACATCAAACAGAACCTAATCTATAATTACATATATCCGCCGGAATATAACCCGTAATTTCGCAACCAAAGCATGCCTTTTGAGCCATTTTTACACTCCTAGCCAGTAATATCGAGTATCTTCCGGAACATAAATTGTATTTCCATTTATCTCTCCTTACATAGCCAGTAAATTCAAGTGTTTTCCTGAACCTAACCTGTTGCTTCAAGTACTGACCAGCACCGACCCTAGAATTTCATACATCTAACAGAACCTAATCTATAATTACATATATCCGCCGGAATATAACCCGTAATTTCGCAAGCAAACATGCCTTTTGAGCCGTTTTTACACTCCTAGCCAGTGATATCGAGACTCTACCGGAACATAACTTGTACTTTCATTTATCTCTCTGTACATAGCCAGTAAATTCAAGTGTCTTCCTGAACCTAACCTGTAGTTTCAAGTACTCATCAGCACCGGACCTAGCATTTCATACATCTAACAGAACCTAACCTATAATTACATATATCCGCCGGAATATGACCCGTTATTTCGCATGCAAAACATGCCTTTTGAGCCATTTTTACAGTCCTAGCCAGTGATATCTCGATTCTACCGAAACATAACTTGTATTTTCATTTATCTGTGTGTACATAGCCAGTAAATTCAAGTGTCTTCCAGAACCTAACCTGTAGTTTCAAGTACTGACCTGCTCCAGACCTAGAATTTCATACAATTAACAGAACCTAATCAATAATTATATATATCCGCCGGAATGTAACCCGTTATTTCGCAAGCAAAACATGCCTTTTGAGCCATTCTTACACTCCTAGCCAGTAATATCGAGTATCTTCCAGAACATAAATTGTATTTCCATTTATCTCTCTGTACATAGCCAGTAAGTTCAAGTGTCTTCCTGAACCTAACCTGTAGTTTCAAGTACTGACCAGCACCGAATCTAGAATTTCATACATCAAACAGAACCTAATCTATAATTACATATATCCGCCGGAATATAACCCGTTATTTCGCAAGCAAAACATGCCTTTTGAGACATTTTTACACTCCTAGCCAGTAATATCGTGTATCTTCCGGAACATAAATTGTATTTCTATTTATCTCTCAGTACATAGCCAGTAAATTCTAGTGTCTTCCTGAACCTAACCTGTAGTTTTAAGTACTGACCAGCACCGAACATAGAATTTCATACATCAAACTGAACCTAATCTATAATTACATATATCCGCCGGAATATAACCCGTTATTTCGAAAGCAAAGCATGCCTTTTGAGCCGTTTTTACACTCCTAGCCAGTGACATAGAGACTCTACCGGAACATAACTTGTATTTTCATTTATCTATCTGTACATAGCCAGCAAATTCATGTGTCTTCCTGAATCTAACCTGTTGTTTCAAGTACTGACCAGCACCGAACCTAGAATTTCATACATCTAACAGAACCTAATCTATAATTACATATATCCGCCAGAATATAACCTGTAATTTCGCAAGCAAAGCATGCCATTTGTGCCGTTTTTACACTCCTAGCCAGTGATATCGAGTATCTTCCGGAACATAAATTGTATTTCCATTCATCTCTGTGTACATAGCCAGTAAATTCAAGTGTCTTCCTGAACCTAACCTGTAGTTTCAAGTACTGACCAGCACCAAACCTAGAATTTCATACATCTAACAGAACCTAACCTATAATTACATAT